>JAKTWD010000719.1:0-25807 GCA_030581935.1 Metschnikowia corniflorae
GGTGCAGCGGTCAAGGTGTAACCCTATTGCGCCTAGGACCCCGGTTCGAAACCCGGGCGACACTAAAAAACTGGATGTGCGGTACACATCTGGAAAATCAAGTGTGTTAAGGTTTTCTATAGAATATATAGTTTTCGCCCACGGCTAAGGTAAGCGGCATCCTTCAATACATATCTGTTTCTTTAAAAAAAAAAAAAAATTATTTATCTCACTCTATTGAATTCAGGCTCTTTCCACGTTTTTGAGGTTTGACCACATTTGGAAAAAGAGCTCACATCAATCCCACTTTGAAGTCCATCTTTTTTGACTTTTTCGTACACAGCCATACCATGATTTCCACGATTTCGCAACTTGAAATTACCCATCCCAGAACAGCACTGGGGAGATTAACCTGCATGGCACGTCGCGCCAAATACCTCCAGTATTGAGAGCTCAATTAAACCTCAGATTGCGTGAAAGACACTACTCTGATAGAAATGGAAAATCCAGCTAAACGGTCCAGAGACGAGTTTCAGCAATCTTCAGGAGACTCGTACAACGAGCGTGAGGATTTTTCCAAGCGGGCCCACGCAGACCCTGCTGCGGAACTCATTACCAATATTTGCAAGGACATCCGGAGAATCGGCGAGAACCCAAATTTGGCTAATCAAGTAGACGACATTTCGTACATCTCGAACCCCATAGTGGCTGAGTTTGAGAAAATCGACAAGTTGCGTGATGCCGTGCTTGCGACACTCTTTGCTGTTGTCCGTGAGCAGCCGCAAAAAATTCCAAACCTCTGCGTGTTGATTTTCATCTGCAATGCAAAAAACTTTTTGGTTGCGAAGTACGTCATTGAGTATTTCCATGCCAAAGCGCAGGAGCAGTTAGACTCCTTGAAAAGTACTGATGAGGATATGGCGGACTCGGAAGAGCCCGAAAAAGATTCCGAAGACGCGAATTCCGTAGAATCGGCCGGAATTTTCAACGATTTGAAGTCGATCTTCAAGTTCCTAGCTGCATTGTCTCCAATTGTCGAGAACAATGCCGTGGCCAACATTTTCAAGCACTTCTTGACCACTGCCATCGAGTTGCAAAACTCTTCCGAGTCCAGAAATGGATTGGCCGAGGAAATATACTATAATGTGCTTATGGCTATTCCTTACCTATTTGCTAGTGACTACTCTGTATCTATCATTGACACTGCAAACAATTTGCTCGATTTGGCGCAGAAGTTCGATGTTATTGAGCGCGACGATGCCAGAACGGTATCTATTTTGGAGCCCTTTGACTCGAGAAACGGCAACTTCGATGAAACAATGCCTTACAAGCCGCAGAAGATCGTCAACTTGATTTTGCCTGCGCTCTTATCTTTGCAGACCTCAGAGAAGAATTGGAAGTCTTTGGAATCCTCGGTATTTGTCAATTTCAAAGACCTCACGGGACCTTTGATCGCCAACGCGCTTCAGAATAACACCATTTCCACTGATGTGGTAAAGCATTCCTTGCCCCAGTTATCGGTGCCGTCGATCGAGGACTTAAAGAAGTATAAACCCACTGGGCTTATTGACAATTTGTGGTACGAGCATCCTCGGTTGCTCTTCCAGGTGTACAACACGACCACACCTTTCGAGACAGTGCCTCCCATCGAGTCCTATATCGGCTTGTTTTTCAAAGACATTGCCTTTGACATCTTGACAAATATGTCGTTCAACCAAAAAGAGGCATCTATCCAGTTATCCATCTTGGACTTGTTCTGTTCAAGAGACCTATTTAGTCCTCCAGGGTCGACAATAGATCAACTCTCTTTTATATCCAAGGACAACGAAGCAGGCGAAAACCAGCCTCCGCTTTCGACTTGGAAAGTTGAAGATGTTGCGGTGGAAAGTATTTTGACGATGATTTTCCAACTTCCGAAATCGTTGTATGAAGAAATCTACTACTACACCGTCCTCATTTCGTGCTGTCGAGAGAGCCCAGAATCGATCGCTCCTGTGTTTGGTCGGGCGATTAGATTTTTCTACAACAACTTGGAGACTTTTGACTATGAGCTGAAAATCAGGTTCATGGATTGGATGACCACGCAAATCTCGAACTTCGACTTCAGCTGGAAATGGGACGAGTGGGTGGCCGATTCGGTTAAATACTCGAAGTTGACTTACCACCCCAAAAAGAACTTCATCAAAAATTTGATCGCCAAGGAGATCAGATTATCGAACAAGAACAGGATAAGAGACAGTTTTTTGGCTGTGGTACCGGGCGAGAATGGCGGAATGAGAGAAGTTGGGTTGGACGAGTTCTACCAATACTTGGACATCTCATTGTTCCCCGACTCGACCAAGTACATGATCGATTACGACTACGAATTATATGGTGGCGACAACGAGGAGTTGAAAAACATCATTAGCACCTCAATCTCCAATAGAGTTGATGCCATTAAGCAGAATCAGATGCTGACCGCTCAGGAAGAGCTCATTTACGAATTTTCCAATCCACAAATGCCTCTTCACGAGGTGGCCAACAAACTTTACGACTTTGTTATTGCAAACTGGAGATCCAATGAGCAGTTCAATGACATGGTGAATGAGACAACAGAAGCTATAAAGTCATCTGTCGTGAATGTGAATACCGAGAAGATCTTGATCAATCTCATTTTCCAGACTTACGCTTACATTGGATCCAGATCGATCTACTCTGTGGTCAGCATTCTCAATAGAGACATTGCCAAGTTGAAGTATATAAGCGGGATGAAGGTCACTGAAGAGGACTACAAGGTGAGTGGGAACGACTTCATATTCCCTGAATTGGACTTGACCGAAGAGCAGATCAGTCTGAGACAGTCGTGGATAGTTGACTCAATTTTGAGAATCTGGGTCCATCAGCCCCAAGTTGCTTTCTTGATTTTGGAATACCTCATTGAGTTTGACATTTTGAACTCACAGTTGCTCATTCGCAAAGCACTTGATGTGCAACACAATTTGATCATCAACAACGTATCTTGTATGGAGTCGATGAACAGAGTTTTGAGTGCCAGCTCAAAGAGCGAAAGCTTCAAGGATGTAATTCTTCTGCTTTTTGGGCTCATTGTGGAGAACCTTAACACGATACTCAAGCAGTTGTCTCTCGAAAACTCGACCAAGAGTCCTGTGCAAATCACAAAAGACATTACCAGTGAGCAAGCCGAAGACGTTGAGCTCATGAAAAGTATAGACTTGCAGTGGCTATTTTACGAGTACAAGGGCTTGTTGAAAACTTATGTCAGAAAGTTCAAATTGCAGTATGCGAGTTTCGCAGAAGATGTGCAAAAAAGTTTTGAAAAAATTGAGAACGAGCCGGTAAAGAGCGATGCGCTCAGGTGGATCAAGGAGTTGGAATATTGAACAGGCGAGTCCACGGTCCTGGTGGCGGAGAATTGTAGTTGCTGGTAGAATCTAAATACATGATAAATTTGCAGCAATATGATCAGGTCGCATATCGCAACCCAGGTCACCTTAGACATTTAGTTTCCTGCACGCCACCATCCACGGCTGATTATAGTCAATCTCAGATCGGACATTGCTTACAGCTGTTTCCTTTCTTGAAAATCACCATCTAAATAATCACAATTTCAATGTCAGAGTCTGAATTCGCAGTAGAAACGACCAATCTCACCTATGTCTTCAGCAACAAGCGCAGGGGCCTAGAAGACATCAACCTTCAGATTCCCTGGGGCAAAACAAACTTGTTGGTCGGGCCCAATGGTGCAGGAAAATCCACCCTACTCAAGATTTTGGCAGGCAAGACTTTGATCAAACAGGGTAAGCTCCGGCTAGGTGGCTTCGATCCTTTTGAATTTTCACTCACCAGAAACAAACATGAAAACGCCGATATCAACAATTATATCTCGTACTTGGGGACCGAATGGGCGAATAACGAGGTGGTGAAAAGGGACATCCCCGTAAAGCTTTTGATATCGTCTATTGGCGGAGAAGTATATCGTGAGCGAAGAGACGAATTGATCCGAATTCTTGATTTAGATCCAAACTGGTCAATGGCACACATTTCTGATGGAGAGCGTAGAAGAGTGCAATTGGTCATGGGTCTTCTCAAACCATGGAAGTTACTTTTGCTCGACGAAGTGACCGTAGATCTCGATGTGATCGTGAGACAGAATCTCTTGAATTTTTTGAAAAAAGAGTGTCGCGAAAGAAAGTGCTGCGTGATCTATGCCACACATATCTTTGACGGATTGGGCAAGAACTGGTGTGACCGCGTTATTCATTTAAACCAGGGCAGAAAAACCGACGATATTGATATCAGCAAGATTAATTTTGTCAAAGATGTGGATGAGGTGGAGATTCACCGAGATTCTGAAGACAAAGTCGAGAAAATCGATGTTGCACTCGCCGAATCCCTTCATCCTTTGGTGTTGCATTGGCTCAAAGACGATTTGCATACTAGAGGCTCGCGCCAAGAGGAACAGACGAAGATCGCCAATAAACTTAATGATTGGGACAATGCCAAAGATGGTCATTACTTCGATAAGAACTCGAGAGTGAAGGAATACTTCAAGGCCACCCGAAGCAAGCAGTGAAAGGTCGCGTGAAGGCCACTTTTGGATAAAGAAGGCCACGTGAGGTTGAGTGATTTCATAGGTAAACAGGACATCTTTAGTTCAACAGTGAAGAGCACACGAAATGTCGTCATTTATGTGAATTCGCGATGTTTTCATGTGCACTCAAAAGCCACTGAAACTTCGAAACATGCCTTCATGAAAGATTCGGAGAAGGAATTTCAAACAACTGCCACTACTAGTACCCATCAAAAAGTTCTGCTGAGCAAAATTCCTGAACAGACTTGATTGGCTATTCTTCCTATCACAGGTTTAACCTTTCGATATACAATATCTTAATCCTGGGCAAAATTTCTTTCTAGCTCCAAAAACGCAGTCAAATCCTTTTGCTCTTTCCACCGCTTCTCGAGAGTCCATATGCGAAGCCGGGAATCCAAAAGCTGCTGTTCATGGGTGCTCGATTTCATGGGGCTCAAATCCATTACGAGCTTTTTGGAGGCGGGATGGTCCGGCTTTGCAGAACTAAGTTTTTTGTTTTGATATTTCGACGTGGTCAAGGGTGTGGTGGGGGCTCTTTTTTCTGATTTCCGTGGGGTCTCAGGACTCGAGGAGTTAGGCATCATTCGTGAAAAGAATGTGTATTGTTTACACTTAGATGGTGTGTGGATCCGTGCACATTTGTGAAGTTGAGCGCACGTGCCCTGGGTCAGGTGATGTACTGGACTTGCTGCGAGATCATTCTTGTCTGCATGAGCTTGAAATATCCTTGGTAGGATTCTGTATTGATGTACTTCCATCTAGATGAGGGAGATTCATGGAGTGGAAAAGCTTTTCTCGATCAAGAAAAAATGATATATGATCCATGGAGGCTTCTCGTGCAGGGGTCGCTGTTTGTCACTCTATCACTTAATCTCTTAGTCAGATCTGCGTACTTCTCTTGAAAACAATAAAACTATTGGTTTACTCAGTGCCTTTTCCAAGATGTATTATAGTATTTTTATAGAAGTATAAATTCTGTGGCTTCAGGTGGGAGCCCCGTATAATAAAATTGAACTTTTCTTAAAAAAAATTGAAAAATTCTGCTATACAAATAAGCAATTGAGTAGAAGCACGCGAAAGCGTATTCAGTATGGTGGTCAGTATCGTGCTTCTTAGTTCTTACCATGGTGAAACGACAAAGCCACTTCCACATGGAAATTCAATGTGGAGACCCGGGTCATCGTGAGAACTTGACTAGTGGCTTGAATGTGTGACTTTCAGTTTTAATCAACGAAGATCATGCGGGATTTTGTGATAAAAAGATCAGAATACTTGAACTAACCTGGTTTGCTAATTCTTGCTGTCGCACTGGGTGCAAAGCGTGGGCAAAGTTCGAACGGTCTCTGTCTAGGCCCATAAATCTGTACTTAAGTGAGAAAAATTGGCAAAATGATTCCATTTTCAGTCTCAAATATAGACTGTGTTCACAATTCGAATTTAGATTTGATTTGAAAACTAAAAAACTGCAGGTGGCTCCAATGGTGTATTACTTGTATTATAGCCCATTTGGATGCGAGTGACTGCGGTCAACATTTTTCAAGGCATATGTTTTCGATCATTAAATAATGGACAGAAAGCAAAAAGGGAAACTTTTGAATCGGCGCCATATACAAAGGAAAGTGAGCGAAGAAAGGGCTGCAATTTGAATAGTGCCATGGCCAGATTCAGGCCAGATCACAGGAAGATACAAGCACCCGTACACCATGGGCAAACAAAGGTTACCCGGTTTGCACTATCACCACACCAAACAAGGGCCCAAGCAAGCAAAAACGACAGCTTTAGCCCTAAAGAGCCGCATTCTTCCACCTCGTTCTCGAAGAAGACATCGAACCCCTCTGCCTTCTCCATCAAAGCATGAGACAGTGTGGAAAACAGGATGGCGTCACGTGATCCCCAGGCTCGGCCGCGTGGGCCAGCTTGGCCAATGAAAAAATATTTTCGCGTCTTCCAAAATTCACTCTCTCCTCACCATCAAAATGTCCAACAACGAGAGAACCTTTATCGCTATCAAGCCCGACGGAGTCCAAAGAGGCCTCATCTCCTCTATCCTCTCGAGATTCGAGAACAGAGGTTACAAGTTGGTCGCCATCAAGTTGTGCCTGCCAACCGAGGAGTTGTTGAGAAAGCACTACGACGATTTGCAGTCCAAGCCTTTCTTCCCATCTTTGTTGCTGTACATGTTGTCTGGTCCAGTTTTGGCCACTGTCTGGGAAGGTAAGGATGTTGTCAAGCAAGGTAGAGCCATTTTGGGTGCCACCAACCCTTTGCAATCTGCTCCAGGTACTATCAGAGGTGACTTTGCCGTTGACATGGGTAGAAACGTGTGCCATGGCTCCGACTCTGTTGAGTCTGCCAACAAGGAGATTGACTTGTGGTTCAAGAAGGAGGAGTTGGCTGAGTACAAGCCAGCTTTGCACGCCTGGATCTACGAGTAAGCGTTTAGAGGTTTCTTGAGAGGATAAGTGGGTCAATGCGGCGTGCTTGTCTTGAGGAATGTGTACATATGCTTATCGAAGATGATTTAGATATTGTATCGTAGCTTAGTGTTGTAATTTTAGGTTACAATGGTGTTTGTGTGGTCAGGAATGAGATTGGTCGAGTTTGATTACAGCCAGAAGACTCAGTTTCCAATTGTGGGACTGAAAGTGTTTTCTCGACTGTTTGTGATCTCGGAACCCAATGAATGATCTCTATTTTCTTGAATTTGGTAAACGAATGATGATTTGCGTACCCAGAGTTGAAGTTCCATCACTCGCGTTGTCTGGGCGGTTGGGGACACACCGATTAACAAAACACCGTCGGATACGAGGGTGCTCACAAAGTGGCTTGATCAGCAGTCGGATAAAACTCAAAAATTAACAAATTCACTTTTGTCAATTGCACATGCCCATTAAATGTGTACACTTAGGCTGCAGGTGTAGAATAGCGTTAGCGTCTGCCCGTTATCATAATGATTGCTGCAAGAGTCAACATCGAAGACAATAGAAACACTCAATTTAAGAGTTTTCTCATTACAAACCAAAAACGAATCCCACAGCTTCGTTATCTCACATCTCGGTAGCAATCTAAATGTCTTCAACTTTCCTTACTATGCTGTTCGCAGCCGCGTCTTCGGCACAGTCCAACTGCCGAGCAGTACTTCGAAATCACCCCAGTAATACTCCAAAAAATCGGCCTTTGACACTTAAGCGACACATTCTTCCACCTCTCTGTCGATTGAATTACACCATGTCCATGGAAGATCCCGATTTATATGATGTGGGCGGGAGTGGTGAGATGCAAGAAGGTAATCGTGCGGACAGCGAAGCGTCTGACATGGATGTAGATGCTCCAGAACAGGAGAGCGACAACGGGGACAGAAATGAGGAGATCGAGGAGAATGAAGAAAACAATAACAATAGAGAAGATGGAAATGAAAACGACGATGACGACGAAGACGAAGGTGACGATGATGAAGAAGATGAAGATGAAGATAATGGAGGAGAAGGGGAAGGTGAAAGTGGGGACGAAGAGGATGAAACTGGGCAGAGTCAAAATGATTCGTTTCCCAACGGTTCGGGGACTGATGGCAGTAAAGAAGGTACCTCTGTCAACGGCTCAACCCAAGCTTCGGGTGCAAACGCAGAGTCTCAGAATACACCATCACAGACCTCTAGCAACCAGACCAATGCCAACCAAACCGATAAATCTGGCTCTGGATCTGTCTCTGCGTCAATTATAGATGCACTTGCTATTCGTAGCCAGGCCCGAGAGGCCGTTCTACGGGCCTCGCAGTTCGATATCGTGCCTGTAGTGGCCATCCCCTACGCAAACCAGTGCCATTCTGTGGCGCTTTCCGAGGGTCCCAAATGGATTCTCACGGGAGGCGAGGACGGTTTCATACGAAAATATGACTTTTCTGCGTCCATCGAGGGAAAAGCGCCGCTCACAGTGGCCCAGAAACACAATCTCATGGATAACATCACCAAGGCGGGTGTCATTGGCTCATACTGGGAAAATGAGCAGCCGATGACGAAAAGCCAAATTTTGAACGAGAACCCGAAGTTTCGCGAATCGGACTTCACCACGGGGTTTGCTTCGTACGAGCCGAAGGTCAACCCGGTTTATGCATTGGACGTTGAGAAAAACGGTTTGTGGTGTTTGTCGGGGGTCCTCTCCGGAGGCATTTCTCTCTACACCATGATCTACAACGAGGGAGCCATCCACCATTATTTCCACCACGATAGAAAAAAACTCGCCCAGCCCACGCTAGATTCGGGCCATCATGACGCCGTTTCCGTGCTTCGCCTTAGCCATGACCAAACTTCATTTCTATCGGGTCTGTGGGACAAAACTATTCGTGAATGGGACCTACACACAGGAAGAACAAAGAGCCTATATTTGGGTAGTACCGGCCAGATATCCAGTGTGCAGTTTCGGCCAGTGGGATTGACAGACTTGACGTTCGAAGACACCAGTCAGACTAATAGTCAGGACGGGGCCAGTGACGTGGACTCTCTTTTTGGTAGCGGCGAGGAGGACGAAGAAAGTAATGGAAATGATGAGAATAATGGAAGCGAGAACACACAAAAGAAGAAAAATGACGAAATTACCAGCTCTCCAAAAGCGGATGATAGGGCAGGGTCTTCCAAAATCGTAACGGAAGATAAGATCTTCATGAGCTCCAGTATAGATGGTGCTATCAGTATATGGGACGCCAGAACTGCGGGATCCTCACCTGTCATCAGATTGGGAGTTCCAGATGAAACACCTCCCTGGTGTATGGCAGCCAGTTGGTCGGTCGATGGTGATAGCATTTTTGTGGGGCGAAGAAACAGTACTGTGGAGGAGTTTTCCTTAAGAATGCCACATGCTATTAAATCAGGTAATGTGCTGGCACCGAATGTCCTGCGCAGGCTTCAGTTCCCTAAGATTTCGGGGCCTGTGAGCTCGTTATCGGTCATGCCCAACAAGAACTTTTTGTTTTGTGGCTCAAACGACAATATCCGGCTTTACAACTTGACGCTTTACGACGAATTTACACAGGAAACCGCAACCTCTAAGACAAGAGCAACCCCGTTCTATGTCATTCCGGGGCACTATGGGGGTGTACTCAGTAATTTGATCGTCGACGACACGGGCCGTTTTTTGATAAGTTCTAGTGGGAACAGAGGCTGGGGCCACTCTGCGCATGCGGACGTGGTTTTGGTCTACTCGATCGATACCGAGGCATCGCAGCAATAAGGTTCTTTTAAAGGAATCAACGCTTGTTGGGCATATTGGGATTTAGTTGTGCGGTGCGCCTTTTTACCTTTAGACACATCAGATAAATGTCTATCTCGGATTTAGATGGACTGATATGGTATGCTGTCTTGTTGCACAGACTTAAAAAAGTGCAGTGGGTTCTTTGGGCTGATGGTCATTAGAATCAATTACCAAAACTGAGGTTTTGGTGAATCTCCCAGAAACGTGGCAAGACTTTGAGAGAATGATGTCCCCATGGTGGGGCTTCAAAATTCGGTTGAACTTGAATATGTGCTCATAAATGAAACGAGTCCCGCAAGAATAAAAGACGACGGTGCTGGACGGCCAGGTTGTCTGACATTTTGCTCACAAAGCCGAATGATTGGATTCCATTCAATCGACTAATATTCACTTAACACTGGGGAGACTTCGAAATTTCAGCATGGCTCTCTATTGGTCTTTGGTATGATAATTTGATAATGGAAGAATCGCGTCAAGAAATTTCGCTCCAAAATTTGATATACTCAAAATCTTTATTCGTTTGATTTGAAAAGTCCTATTTGGTATGATGAGCTCGAAGTTTGCTACTGAAAATGGCCCTACACGATTTAGATGATATCCTGGTCGGAAAGTATACTTCATCTTTTGCTACATGAATCTCCAATCGAAACGTAATTTGATAGACTACGTAAACATCGAACAAAGTCTTTGTAAAGTGTCTATTGTAAGCATTCGCTTGACATTACTGAAAAGCCGCAGAATAAAGCGATCTTCTGAGAGAGCCCAACCCGACCTGGGTCACCTCTGTAATGTCTCTAATAGGGCCGTACTCTCTAGCATTGTCAACAATTTCGCTAATCTTGCTAGCAATCTTTAGAAAATTCACCTGGCCCATATCGCCCAATTGCTGCACAACACACCTCCAAGCATATCTTGGCGAAATCTCAAGAATACGCCCAAAATCTGACTGTTTCAAAAGGAGATGTACCACCACACCAACAAACCCAACGGTCAAACTGACTTTGTATATGGCCGAAATGGAATGTCGCGTGGGTTCATCCTCTGATTCCCTGTTGTCATAAGACGTTATTCGTTTGATCAAGTTTGATGAACTGTTGACCACAGTATGGTTGATGCTGGAGGAAACGGCCCTGAGGCTCAATAGGGAAGACACGAGGCTCAGCCTCGAACTTTCTTCACTCTCATAATTGGAATTGATAGAAGCCGCGAGAGAATCAATCTGGTCGAGTTCACTACGCAACAATTCGGCCTCATGCACCGATTCTTCTTGTTGTTGTCTTTCCTGTAGTTTGATGAGCAGTTCTAGTTCTTCGGCATTGTAAAATTTCGTGGGTTCACCCCTGGCATAAGGTATAAGCGTGAGCTTCGATGTGGTCATGATGACCGATTGTCTGTTGAATTGTCGAAACCAGACGTCAAAAGTCCTGCTTGACTCTGGTGTATTGTCTATGGGGTAACCCATCATGAGGTTTGATGCGCTATCTAGCACTGTTTTTAGTTCGGAGTCAGAAAGGTCTGAGAGGAGATTGGAAGGCGATAAAAGCGAGTGTGCTAAGTCGAGATCTACCTCCTCAAACTGCAAAGTTTCATCGAGCTCAAGTCTTTCAAAGATACGTGATTTATGTTGTTTCAAGAGCGCAACATAGATATACGCACTCGCGGCGACCGTTGCGTGTCCCAAAATAAAATCCCACACGAGTAAGAGTTGCTGCGAGTTGATTAAATCATGGCCAAATAGCGTGAGGACTGCCAGCAAAGCAGGAAGAAACTTGTAATCGTAATAACCACCATCTGTCGCGATATAGGTGCTATTCGTGTGCCTCATTAATTCAAACATCTCGAAGTCTGCGCCCTCCGTTATTAGGGGTATGAGCTTGAGGTGGTTAATGGTTAGCGCAATGTCTTGCGTCATGAAGTCACGCAAATGGTTGAGCGTGAGCGCCTCGAGTATATGAAATGCACTCTCGTCACACCTATCGCTACCTTCAGTGCACACTAAAAGTACTATACTAGCGATATCATGATATCCCTGGTAATAGTTGAGAGAAGGGTATTTGCGAAGTACTCTCACTATCAAGCAAAATAGTCTTTTCCGCATAGCTTCGATATCGTCCACTGAGAGGATCGTCGCATATGACGAGTGGCCCATCAGATTGTACGAGTTGTACTGAGACATCATTGTGAACAGTCGCTTGATATCTAGCATAACTTGAGCCTCGTCTCTATGAGGAGGCAAGTCGTTGAGCGAAAAAATATCGTTGTATGCGGATCCACCCTGGGGATTACTAGAATCCCGTTCTTTTACGCCCTCGGTAGATTCGGTAGAAGGGAGTTTGGTAATGGATTCTGACAAAAGATCATGAATTTCGTCGCCCAAGCCTAGATAAGTTGCCCAAAGTCCAGCCCTGGCACCCTCACTGTTTAGAGTTTTCTCCAAAAGTGGCTTATCCTCGTTGTCGAATGATCGGCTTTCGAGGTCTTGTAGGCTAGCCTTGGAACTGCTCACTCCCGTGCTTTCCCGAGCTCTTCGAGTGTCGTCGTAAAAACTCGAATCGAAACCTACATACAGATGAAGGTCATCTTTGGCGTCTACCAACAGGTAATCCAACGATGAGACGGGCATTTTATCACAGTCGTCGCCGTTGAAGCTAACAGCTGTTTCGATTGGAAGTAGCTTGCAGAAAGTGACCAAGCTGTGTCTTGAATGTTTTCAAAGCAATAAATGCCAATCAAGTCAGCCAAAGTATTAGTCTCGTTCCCAAAGTCTAGTACAACTTTAAGTTCACCCTCGCTCTTGCAGTTCAATAGAGTACCGATTATTCGAGATCAATTATTCTGGCAGCGTGAGGTAGACGATGGCCGATCACTAGCTATCAGCGGTCTGATTTTGCGATTCGTGAAAACTCTGTACTTGTCAGCAAATATTCCGACCAACTTTTGAATATTTTCATTGGACTTCATTTAGACTGCTGCGCTTTCCATCGGAGGGCTCGTAAATACGGGGTTCGTGCTGAGGCGCGCACTGTAGTCACGAATCAGTGTTGCGCGTTACGCCGAGATTACGCCGAAATTGCGATTTACGAATCTTGAGGCCAGCTTAATCCCCACCTTTTCTAATTACGTTTTTGAAACCCATCGTAATCACCCTCGCAATCGTAATTCGTCATTTATTGTATTTAATAATAATGAGTTCTGTAGTTTGTGCATTATCATACTGCAACAAAAAATCGTAATTAAAATCTTGAGTATGGAAACACGCTACCGAAAGTTCGCCATAACATGAAAATTGCGGTACCTTAATCTTCATTAGTTCAAAACAGGGATGCACGTCCAAGTGCAAAATTCCAAGGAGTGCACGGACCAACAGTGCCTCCTCTGTGGACAGACAGTTTATCAACAAGCTATTCAAGTCATCTATATAACTCTTGTGGCATCTCAAGATCGTGGTGGAATCAAATTGGCGTGACCACAAAGATGCACTTGAGTGAGATGCTTGCTCCAACAAATACCACTTGCACGAACCTACACAACCGAAGTTGCTTCGCGAAGGCTGTACGAAAAGTTTACCTTCGTAGGGTTTGGTAGCACCAAGGAGGTATCCACCTTTTCCCCCTCCTGGCGAGACAAGTGTCTCGGGTGAGGCGGGTCGATGACGCATAGGTAGCCCCCTGTGGTAAACAAGTTTTGGGCGAGAATTTCCCATGAGGAAGTCCTACTCAAAGCTCCAGACTCCATCGGAGGTTTTTTCTATAGAATATATAGTTTTGCTGAAATGAGGCTCGCACAGCAGCCGAGCCACAGCACCCTCCAATGTGATGTTTCTTTAAAAATAATAATAATGAATAAACAGTGATTAGATAAGTTACACTTATTTGTGGGCAATCTCTCCAAATAGCACTTTGAAAATGTGTGGATAATATAAATTTATGTATCTACTCACTTCGATACTGTGTTCCACCAAGCTTTAGTGGAGAACTTAGAACGTATTTCTTTTCTGTCAAGTGGAGTGATGCGTGAAGAAATGAGCTTTATCGTGCCCTAATAGAGCTGTTCGAAAACAGAGAATCCATCCGGTCACCAAGAATGCATGTACCAAATTGATCTTAACAACTTCACCAGCGTCAACTTCCATCTCGTCATCATCGTCGTCCTTGATATGTCTCGCGACCCAAACACGCAGAATGGTAAAAGTGAGCTTTGGAGAAGTCGGCGGGGATGAGGCGAATTGTTCCCGACTTTTTTTCAATCAACGAGCGTGAAGCATTCGAGTTTCATAAAATTGACGGTCGTGAACATGTGCATGTCAAGTGCTTCTGCTTACGGCTTTAACCCAAAATTTGAATAAGCAGCACTGGTTAATGAGCGCCTTAATGAAGAAAGACCCTGGTAAAACCGGGAAAAACGTAGAAAAAACGCAGAAAAAACGTAGAAAAAACGTAGAAAAAACGTAAAAAAACACGTAAAAAAAATGAATTCCGATGAATTACGATTTACGAAAATGGGAGTAGTCGTAATCGTAAAATGTAATCGTAATTTTGTCGCGTAAAAGCGTAGCTTTCATTTCGAGATTTACGCAAATATACGCCTGCGCGCTAAACTGGTCAGGATATAGTGCAACACGGGCCTATGAATTGGGCCTGCTGCCATAAGACCGTAGTGGGGAGTTTTCTGGGCGAGCCAACTTAAAAAAAAAAAAAAGAGGAATAGTAAAAAGGTAAGGAGGGATAGCATAGAGTAAAGTTGATCAGAGGAAGTTCCGAAAATCTAGGGACAATGAAGAAAGAAAGAGAAAGTAGGGGATTCGCAGGCCTATGAATATGTTGATACGGGATTCTGGGGGCTAGTGCCATGGACTCACGTGATGAGAGAACCACCTTTATCTGAGGGAACTTCACGTAGAATTTGCTTCCACCACTTTGCACTTATTGCCAAAGCGGTCTGAGTAGAGAGGTGCTGGAGGAATTGTCTGAGTCACGTGGTCTTCTACTTTCGGCGTATCGTCGATATTGCATTGTCTGGGTTTTGACCAGGATGATATTTGAATGATAATCTGAAGCGCACTTTCATCTAACTTCGGTTAAAATTAACTCACCATATGGCCAAGATCATGAGTAAGAATAAAGCCATTCCACTCCTGAGTGGGAGAGGATTGAACTGTGCTGACTTCCTTTTGAAAAGCACTGGTAGATTTTTTAAATCTCAAGTATACGTTTACGAGAACAGAAATATGTTACCTTGAGGCGTGGAAATCGATTGTTTCACGCACATGTGAATTCACCAGCTCAACGCTTTAGCTGAAGCCCGTATTGAAATCATGTCACGTGATTCCAAATACGATCCAAGAAGGTTATCAGCCCTCAGAGCAAGATGTCAAGGATTGAGATAGGCACAGTTTCAGATGTGTGAGTCACGAGCAGCAAGAAAAACTTCCACCAATACAACCGGGAAGGTTTTTGGAAATTTGCCCACCAGCTCGTCCCAAACGACGTTGGGAAAAATTCTGGAGGCAACTCCACTAATACGAATGGAAACAGCACAAAGATTCAAATGCTCTCCAACATTTAAGTTTCGGATCTAATATTCCGATTCATGACACAAAGACCTCAGTTACAAGCTTTAAATGTCATTAATGCCTTGAAAGGGTAGATCTGACAGGTTCAAGCATCTTTCGAATGGAGCTGCGCGAAATTTTGGTGGAATCAGTTAGGCATGAGATTGCGAAATTGAATTCAATGTTGGCACCATTGAATCATGAGAACGTAAATCTGCGCATATTCAATTGGTACGTGGAGACTGTTCGCCGAGTTTTTTGTTTGAGAAGAAAGGATGCGGAAACGGGCATTGTGCTTTTACCACTGCTGAGACGCAAGTTGAAGAAGTTCTCGGAGCATACTCGGGTCAGGTTGGACTGACACAACTTGCAGAAGCGGGGAGGGTAACGAAAAGAGAGTAAGGCTTGGAAATGCTCTTTCACTCCCCAGTGCCTTTTCCAAGATGTATTATAGGTCTTTCTATGGGAGTATAGATTTTGTAGCTTCACATGGAAGCCCTCCATAATACAATTGATGCTATAAAAAATAAAAAATAAAATAAGTTTTAAACTCATGATGTATCTGGCAAATTCAATCTTGTAAACAAACAGGGATCATTTCAAATTTCATGTGTTGGAAGTACATTGCAAAGCACGCCCTTTTCCAGTTCTAGCCCATCTATTCACAGTGCTATCGCGAATTCCTCAAGTGCCTTATCAGTGTTTGCTTGGCAATTTTGTATGAAAGCTTGCGGGTTTCCCCACATTATCTGTGCACCTCCAACCGCGGATCGCTGAAAGAACATCCAGAATTTTAATCAGTTCTTTTGATCCTAAGTAAATCCACAAATATGCCCATTTCTGTCTCTCCTCAGGAATTGTCATTGGATATCGATGGCACCCCTACGCGGTTCCACTACATCTGGTTAAGAGATCATTGCCATTGTTCGCTATGTTTTTTCGACACCACGAAACAACGTTTGCTCAATTCTGCCACTATTGATGAGAGTATTCATCCTATCGAGCAAAGTTTCGATAAGAAGATCTTGAAAATCATCTGGAGTCAGGACGACCATTCGTCAGAGTACCCTGTGGAATGGCTCAAATTACATGCCTATAATCCTCCGCATATCTCGCGGGACTCCAAAGTTAAGGGCGAGAAAGAAATTTTGGCCAAAAAGTTCTGGAACACAGCTCAAATCAAGAATAATATGCCATCTGTAGATTTCAATGAAATCATGGCATCTGGCGATGACACTGATGGCGAGGAAGCTATCAAAGACTGGTGTCTCAAAATCTGGCAGTACGGGTTTACATTGATTGACAATGTCCCGGCCACGCCCGAAGATACTGAAAGACTTTGTGAAAAGCTCATGTATATCCGTCCTACTCACTATGGCGGATTCTGGGATTTCACCTCCGATTTGGACAAGAAAGACACCGCCTACACTAACTTCGATATATCCTCCCACACAGATGGAACCTATTGGTCAGATACACCCGGCTTACAGCTTTTTCATCTCTTGTTTCATGATGGTACTGGAGGTACGACCTCCTTGGTGGATGCTTTCCATTGTGCAGAGCAATTGAGGCTCAAGCACCCAGAGAGCTTTGATCTATTGACCAAGATCCCAATACGTGCTCATTCCGCAGGAGAGGAAAAGGTTTGTATTCAACCAGACATCCCACAACCGGTATTTAAGCTCGATCTTGACGGGAACTTAATTCAGGTGAGATGGAACCAAAGTGACCGGTCGTGTATGGATATGTGGGACAATCCCGAGGACGTGCCACGGTTTTACAAAGCTATTCGTGAATGGTACAGTATTATCAGCTCGCATGAAAACGAAGTCTTTTACCAATTGAGACCTGGTCAGTGCTTGATTTTTGATAACTGGAGATGTTTCCATCTGAGAACCGAGTTCACAGGCAAGAGGCGGCTTTGTGGAGCGTATATCAACAGGGACGATTTTGTTAGCAGGTTGAAGTTGCTCACTGTGGGGAGAAAGGCTGTGTTGGACTCTATATGAGGAAATTAAGATTGAGAACTTAAGTAGAGAGAAGACCAGGGTTGGCGGGTATCACAATTGGAAAAGATTCAAAGGTGAGTGAAAGAGTACATGGCATCAACTTCAACGTTTCCACTTACTAAGGCTTTGAGGTGCTGCTATGAACTATTTGGTGAAAGGAGCCCGAAGAAGGGACCTTTCTACTAATTTTCCGCTCCCAGCTGTGTCTAACTAAATAATTTGAATACGAATTTGAAAAGACTGATCACAAAATGTCCTATGAAAGAACCTCTCTTGTTTCTCCTGAAGCTCAAAGGGCTATCGCTTGTTCGAGATTGACATGATCCAATGGCCCAGCCTGATCTGAAATATCACTTCTTTTCTTGTCTTCAAGCTCATCAAAGACAGTACCAGTCATGACCAGTGAAGTCGAAGTGTGAGGATCCAGTATTACCGTGTCAATTGCAATTTCTAGTTTCACCTCTATGCTAAGTTAAACCTGAATTAGCCAGTATTCATATCCCTATCGAATAAAAAGATCTACGGAAATTGCAACAACAACATTTACAAAATCTAAAGGCTGCAAACTATTCTCTTCTTCCACCAAAATCAGTGGAAAATAGGGATCTTGTCCCAGTCCCATGGGTTGTTGAAACGCAACCCCACGTCCAATTTCGCAATCGCCTCCAACTCACTCTGAGAAAGGTCAAAGTCATTGACCTCCAAATTTTGCAACAAACGTTCGGTCTTGTTGGATTTAGGAATCACAGCAAGTCCTCTTTGAGTGGCCCATCTCAACAACACCTGGCCCGCAGACTTCTTGTGCGATTTGGCAATCGAGAGAATATCCTCGTGCTCAAACAAAGCAACACACTCTTTCACCTTTGGATGGTCTAATTCAACAAACGATTGTGGGCCAAACGATGAGTATGCGGTGATGGCAATGCCCTTCGACTGTACATATTCGATCAATCTAGGTTGTTGCAAGTATGGGTGATGCTCGATTTGCAACACTGCAGGGACGATCTCGGCGCCTCTGAGCAAGTCCTGGATTAACGCACCGGAGAAGTTGGAAATACCGATCGATCTGATCTTCCCCTTTTTGACCAATTTCTCCAAGGCTCTCCATGTGTCAAGCAAAGGTACATCTTCGTAATGGAATTTGTCTCCGTCTCCGCAGTAGAATCCAGTGGGATATTTCTCCTCAAAAGGTACGAATTTGAAGGCAATTGGGAAGTGGATCAAGAACAAGTCCAAGTAATCCACCTGCAAGTCGCTCAAAGTCCTGTCCAAGGCCTTTTCGACGTTATCTGGGTGGTGGTAGGTGTTCCAAAGCTTAGACACCACAAACAACTCGTCACGTGCCACGAGTCCCTCGTCGAGAGCCCGTTTGATTCCTTCACCAACCTCCTTCTCGTTACCATAATCCTCAGCACCGTCAAACAATCTGTACCCGACTTTAATGGCATTATAAATTGTGTCTGCGCAGGTCTCGTTCGTGACCTTCCAGCAGCCAAAGCCCACCTGGGGCATCTCGTATCCGTTGTTCAATTTAATAGTAGCCATTGTCAGAAAAATTGATTGATTGGTTGAACGTGTTTTCAAGTTTAGTCTAATCTTGTGCTATCGAACAGAGAGACAAACACTTGCTGTTTTATAGTGCAGTGAAAATAAAAGTGGGGAATTCTCGGAAAATCATGGGGGCACTGTGGGGGCACTGTGCATGTATGCCTGCATGCTTAGCGAGAATGTTGGGCGCGACAACAAGGAAACCGTTCCTAATCAGGTAGCGCACGGCAAAACTTGCAGGCGCAAAAAGTGGGGGTTGCATCCGGAGTGCTTCGGATCGGTTCTCGGAGCTCTTTTTGGAGTTCGTGCATCAGAATTTCTTCGAGGTTTTTCCGGTCAGCTAAGGCAATACTCAGTAAGCTCAAGGGTACGGCGCATGTGAAAGTTTCGCTGTTAGCGTGGTGGAATAGTGCGTTAAGGTGGGCTGCGTCTGTATATCGGGGGTAACAATGGCGATCACTGCTGTTAAACTTACAGTGCAGCGTATGGCAGTGGTGAGTATGTGAGACTTTAATTCTACCACTTTTCTTGTCGTTTAGAAAACTAGCTCAATATTGTATGGATTTGATGTGGTTTAACAGCCCTTATTTTTTGCAAAGTCCAAGAGGTTTTTTGTTAAGAGACACTCTTTAAGGATCTAGCAAAAGGCTTACTGGACGCCAATTTTGTGAAGTCAGGCAGCCTAGCTATACCTTCAGATCCCCTCATCTCAGACTCAATCGGTTGTAGTATAAAAGCTGAGACAAAGTAAAAGGGCGCTATAGAGACTCCACAAGAGATAGAGTATCAAGACAGGGATCCTTCAAACTTGAATTTTCATATTTACTGAATCTAAAATTTGTTCAAAGTCACATATCCCGTATACTCCGACGCGCGGCTCGTCACAATGGAGGTTGATTTTTCTATTATGTTTCAGTGAAGAAGTCCAGGACCGAAAGTTATTTCTATTCCAAAGAGATTGATATTCAGGCAACAAGAAAAAAAAAGGCAAAGGTACCACCAATTCTTGACGAAGCGAATAAAGGTCAGATACTCTATTACATTATCTCGTTTCTCACCCTCTGATTGCTGGGTAGCACATCAAAATGCACCAGCTGCTTCCAAGATGCCAGCCTGTAGATATATGTAGCCACATTCTGGCTATATGACGCCAACCCCATCCTTTTTAAAAAAAGTTTTTCTTCGATTATCGGACACACGACGCGACTATACGCCTACGGTACAGTAGTATTGAAACGCGTCGCGACAGATCCTTCCCGAGCTTACGGCTCATACAAAGGACAGATAAAAGACTCGTTTAGGCTTTAGAAAAATCCTTTCACCTCTCTATACTCGCTTCTCATTTACCCAATCACAATAGAAAAATTCCAGAATATTTAGAGAATGGTGGCCGCTTTCATACGTCGGAGACGCCCTAACTCAATATACTGTATACACACCTCATTCTTCAAAACAAAGACCTTCGCGCAGCCACACATGTAAACAACCCACAAATTAGTTTTAATCGACAACTCAAAGTGAGAAGCACACAGAAATTCGATCAAACTATTACTACTCTAGGCACAAGAAAATCGAATTTTTCGTCCAGATAAGAAAATGGCCTCGGTTTTTGTCAAATTGAAAGGTGATTCGCTGTCGCTGCAGGCATACACCACTGAGGAAAATGCTATTTTGATTGATGGTCACACTTACAAATTTCAGGGTATCATCCAAAATGTGTTTTCTGAAAGTGTACTTCAGCTGTTCGGAAGAACCTCCAGCATGTTGGTTTTAGCTGGGACCTCTAACAGTGGGAAAACAGCCAGTTTGTATGAAATTCTCAAGTATTTTGCGGGTGCCGGTGACTTGGTTCATGTGACCGCTTGCGATATCAGCAAAAACGCAAGTTTTGTTGATCTTTTCGATGATAGTGCCTCCAGGCGATTTTTGGGCTCGACTCCCATCGACAATCAGCTCAAGAAAATTACACTTGACCAGCGCCGGGCGTCTAAATTGATGAAAGACATAGCCGCCGCCGCAACTACATCCCCTTTGCTGCACAACCGCTCGTGTGTACTTGTAAATTTGTTCAGGGACTCGAAAATGATCACTGTTATCGACGTGGCCGGTGTTGAAAAGTTTGAGACAAAAAAAAGCGGAACCTCTTTGGCACAATATTTGTTGGCTGGTCCGGCGGGTAGATCGCACAAGTTAATTACAAGCTTGATATTACGCCGAGCATCTTCCGCGCAACTCAACTTTGTAATTCACTTGGAAGAAAATGGCAACAAAGATGCCATGATATCTTCATTGGAAAACATTTCGCAAGCTATGGAGTCAGAATCGGTGTGCATGAAAATAGAGAGGACGGGCGCCGCAGTATCATTGCCGCGTTCTTTGAAAGGCGTTCCCAATTATGCAAAGCCAACGGTATCTTCAAGAAGCCCGTTGGCGACTCTTTCGCTGTTCAGAGTTGATAAATCTGTGCCTAAGAAACGTGTTGCTAGTACTGGCCAAACAGCAGTCAAGAGACAAATGGGATCATTTCGGCAAGTCACTCCGCGAAGTCGTGAGACCTCCCTCTTATCGGGAAGTACATCACGCGAAGTGAAACTGATTCAAAAAGAGGCAGATTCGCTTCGTTTGCAGCTTTCTCAGAGTAAAGCACAGCACGTTGACGTGCTCAAGTCCTTGCAGGCGGAAGTCCGGGCACTCAAAGAAGAATGTCTCAGAGCGTCAGCGGAAATATCGGGGTCTCGTTTAGGGGTTGAAAAGCTTGTGGGAGAGAACGAAAACCATGAAAAATCAATTCATTCGCTCAAACAGGAGCTCGCCACTGTTCTGTCAGAGAAAGCCGGTCTTGAATCAGAGCTCACTGAACTTTCTCGGTCTCTTGCTGAAAAGATCGAGGAAATCAGAAGGGTGCAAGAGGTTTCATCGGACGAAAAGAGGAGCATGGCTGTCGCTTTCGAGACAGAACTCAGACAAAACAAAAAAGATAAATCTTTTCTTGAACAGGAAATCGCGTCTTTGGTTGAATCCAAAAAATCAATGGATCTTTCTCTCATCGAAAAGATAGAGGAAATCAAGCAGATTAGGGATGTCACTTCAAACGAAAAAAGAGAGTTGGCTGTTACTTTTCAAGCAGAGCTCAGGCAACACACGAAGGTCGTCGAATCTCTCAAATCAGAAATTGAATCCTTGGTCGAGTCTAAGAACCAGTTGGAACAGTCCCTTGTCGAAAAAACTCAGGAAATCAAGCTGATCAAAGAGGTCTCAGCGGACGAAAATCGGGAGTTGGTTATGTCCCTAGAAGCTGAACTCAAACTGAGTAGGGAGGCTGCAGCATCTCTCGAGTTGGAGATCACTTCTATAATCGATTCCAAAAGCCACTTGGAGCTGTCTCTTGTCGAGAAAGATAAGGAAATTGCACGTATCGCAGAGGTCTCATCCAACGAGAAAGAATTGTTGACAGTGAAATTTGAGGCAGAAATAAAACAAAATAAAGAGGCTGTGGCGTCTCTCGAAAAGGAAATCTCTTCCTTAGTCGAATTCAAGAATCAATCGGAACTCCAGGCATCACTTCTCCTCGAGCAAAAGAAGCGCTTGCAAACGGAGGTGGCCATGGTTGGAGATAAATTGATCCAGGTGCTGGAGGAGAATGGTCTCTTGAAAACAATAATGCAAGAACACAAAATTTCGGCCTCTGCGAAGGAAGATTCGCTCAAGGTAATGGAGAGGCAGTTGCTTGATCAAAGTGAACAGATTCAGGCCTTGGAAGATCAGGTGAATTCAAAGCAGAAGGAGTTAGCTGTTAATAATTCTACTATGGAGACTCAAAATAGTCTCAACGAACAGAATGCCGAGACTATCCGGCATCTCCAAGAGCAAGTGGAGGCAGAAATGAAAAAGTCCGCGGAAAGAGAGTGGGATTTGAATCATTTGTTAAAATCGGAGCAGGAACAAAGTACAAAGAAAATCAATGGTCTTGAATCTCGTGTGTCGGAGATCACCAGCAAATTAAACGAGCAGACAAGCATCATTGATCTTCGAAATACAGATATTGCAACTCTCAGAAGACAGACGGATGAGCAAAATGTTGCATTGAAGGAGGCTCAAGAATACAAAATCAAATGCAAACGATTGGAAATCGCCATCGATGAGCTCACAGATAAAATTAGGCGGAAAGACGCTGAGCATGAAAAGCATGTGATACAGCTCAACGAAGAGTTGGGCAAGGCAAGAGGGTCCGTCATATCACCAAAGAAGCTCCACGAGTACCCAGACTTGGACTTCAACAACGCGAACAACACTTTCTCTTCTATTGATATCTTTGAGGACCAGACGGAGTACATGAACTTTTTCAAACGTCCTGCTGTGGGGCGCTCACCTATTCCCAGTCCTACTCGTGTCTTGACCGAATCTAACGTTCGTGTGAGTGCGGTCCCCAAGTTGACGAGCAAGGCGTCACCAAACAAAAACTCGACGGAGCTGACGTACTTGATAGGGCAGGAGACGATGGAGCACAATTGAAGAGTGAGGCAGAAAACGACTATAGTCCTCGAGGAAACCATTTGTCCTCGCAATTCATTGTGTCTGTCTGATCCTCATAAATTGAGTATATTCCCAAAAGAAATGAATGTTCTACAAGACATCAATCGCATTTCTGCGTCCAAGAACTAGTTTCATTTTTGATCTAGCTTCATCATTGATCTAAACTCATCATTTCGTGTTCTATTCACCATGTTACCTAAACGGTCCTCCTATCGGAGTAGAATCTCACCACAGGTCCCATTCCAGTGACATCCACAGTCTTTTCAAACCAAGTCAACAATAACGCCCCGTGTTTGGCGCCATAGCTCGTGGACATGATCTTGTATATGTACTTGATCAAAGTATCTTGCTGGTCAGAGCTCAATTGAGATACAAATGAGGAAAACTCGTTGGCGCTGTGGTTGTTTTTGATCGATGCAAGTACCTCAAAAACCGTCTCGCTATGCAAGGTTTTGGTCTTCTCGTCACTGACATAAGGCGGCGTGTCCAACACTGTTTGTAAAGCAGGCAAAAACTGGCCCAGCGACAAGTTTTGTTTCACTTGTTGCGCTATGGACGCGATTTCACTATGGGATATCTCGGGAAGATCCGGAACCAAGTCCTGCTTGGATAGATGATTTTCCGGTTCCAACGCGTCGATGTCAATTCTTCTCCAGTCTTCCATGGTGTATACTTTAGTTCGTTTGTGGCAGGGATGAAAATGGCAACTGATATTGTTCGTAACGTCCGGCGACCACGCAATCTGGAGTTAGGGGCCACTATGTGTGGTGCACGGGTGTTTTATGTGACCGCCAAGGACAATTGTAAGAAATGCTGATCGAAATAATTTCCACGGGGCATCTCAAAGAGATCGGAGCATGACAAACAAGTGATACAAGAATTTTCTTTGTTGTTCAGTTTCTACATGTTGTGTTGTGTTGTGTTGTGATGCGACGCATGAACCCGGCAGTTGTTGCCTGTTAGATGGAGCGGATCCACAAAAAGTATTTTCTGTTTCTTGAACCTTTCAATGACTCACTTTGTAGAATTCAATCATTGAAACGCTTTATATTCACGTAATTGGCATTGTTCTATCTCTCATTGACCACTTTCTCGCACTGAGCGTGTGACATCCTCGGAGTTTCTTGCCTTCTCTCCTACTTTCTGGCTTTTTTCAGACTACCCTTTAAATCTGTGTCGTCATTGTTTGCTTCGTCCGTACTGTCCTCAATATTATCAGATATCTCTCTCGTGCTCGTATCACTAAATCTATCGAGAAACGCGATCACATCTGCCTTTAATTTCGATGAATCTACGACGAAAATCACTAAACCGTCGCTTCCAACCTCGTATTTGATATGTTCTTCATTGGGGTAAGCCACCTCTTCATCAAACTTGTCAAAAAATTCATCGACCTCGTCGTGGGTTTGAACTCCATCGAGCATTCTTTCCTCTAAATCCCCCTCTGGGGCATCGGCCGAGTTTACCACAATGATTGCACGAAGTGGGTTATCCAAATCTCCGCTCTCTTCATTCTTAAAGAGAAGACCGGATTCCTCGGACATGGTTTTGATGTTCTGTCAATAGACTCTGGATAAGGTAGTCTCGAGTCATCAATCTGAATTAAATGCCCGATGCTTGTAATTTTGTATGCAGTTTCAAAATTGGTGAAGTTGAAGGAATCCATAGTGTCACAGGAAAATGTACTACTCTTCGGGTTCGGGTAGAGCTGGACCTGAATTTTATGAAAAATGATTCAATAGTATGAAACTACAGTCCTGAGGTAACATACAACTGTTTCTTCGTAAGTAAAATAAGCTACAATCTAGCAGTATCTCAGTGAGGCTTCAGCTCCACCTGTAACATGCAAGCGCAATCTCACAACTTGGGCTCGGCACTGCGTGCGGTTCACGAGCTCCAGTGCTTGAACTGGTTGATCAAGCCGTTAGTGGAAGGGTCGTGTGCGGCAACGTCATCGGAGTTGTCCAACTCTTTGCCAATAGCCTTGGCCAACACCTTACCCAACTCAACACCCCACTGGTCGAACGAGTTGATGTTCCAGATTGCACCTTCAACAAAAGTCACGTGCTCGTAATAAGCAATCAACGCACCCAAAGCAGCAGGGGTGATCTTCTGCGCCAAGATCGAGGTGGTTGGCCTGTTACCCGAGAACACCTTGTGTGGCACCAAACCACCTGTAGCACCCTCTTTTTGCACTTGGGCCTCGTCCTTGCCCACCATCAACGCCTCCGATTGGGCGAAAAAGTTCAGAGCCAACATGCGTTGATGCAAGTTGTTCTCAATTGGGTTGTGCGACTGCGCAGCAAGGATGAAGTCAGCGGGGATCAACTTAGTACCTTGGTGCACAAGTTG
>JAKTWD010000720.1:0-25625 GCA_030581935.1 Metschnikowia corniflorae
CATGATTAATCAATTTGATACTGACGACAAGCTTGAAAACCATGAAGGCAAACTCAACGAAGTACCTCTCAATGGAATGTTCAATTTTGACTCGGATGAATCAAAAGCCAGTTCGAACTTGTTGACGAGGCCCGAAACGTTTGAAGAAGAAGATAGAAATGCGGCTAGCGTAGCACGTGAACCTCTTCAACATCCCGAGCAGAACGAAAATCAGGAATTTTCCTCGCGGCACGAAAGCGGTGAAAAAGCAGACTTTGATAATTTGACTCAGTACCCTGTTAACTATGTACCGGGTGTGATCGATGCTCTTGACACACAGATCTTTGGACGTATTTTACCTCCATACATGCTCGAAGAAAATATGCGACAGGCGGAAGAGACTGGCCTGGGGTTCGGGTCTTTCAACATGGAAAATCCGGATGATTTTCCGTTTGACTCGGACTACCAATTAGGAAATCAAGCGTATGTTTCTGATCCTCTTGCATCACTTGATCCATTTTGAGGCAGATGTTGTTCATGACGTGAAATTGAATCCAATGACAAGGCAGTTACGTAATACAGGAGAAGCACAAAACTGCTTCTCTCATAATGCTGCTTACGCTAATAGGATCGGCAAAAAATCCTCATAATCTAACTAATATTCCTTTACCATGAGACAAGAATGTTTCTTTTCCAATCGTCTTGATTCTGTATTCATGCGTTGCCTCTAGAAACCTTTCGTGTTGATCCTCAAGGATTTCACCTTGCAAGGTCTTAATGATTCTATTCTGAAACGCAAGTAATCCAGAGCTCGAGATCTACGATTTGACTCTGGAAATTGACGTTGGAAACTGACATGGACTCTGAATTTCCTATAGGTTTTCTTGTGAAGCACACTTTACCTACTGACTTCACCACTCATCTCCCCATGCGTCTTCTACATCGTCCTCATCTTCAACGCTCAAGTCTAGCTTAAGACCTGTTGCTGGCGCCTTTTTCTTGGAGCTCAAAGTGTGACCTGCTTTTGAAGCAGCCTTCTTGATAGTGACTTTCTGTGCAAGCTTTTCATTTCCAGCCGAATTCGAGGAGAGGCTCAGCGTGGGAACAATTGGAATTCGCGCCGGGGTCGAAAACTTATCTTCCTCATCCCATCCATCTTCAAAGTCCAGCGCCTCATCCCAATTATCCACGTCGCTATCGGCTGGTTTGGGAGAAGAAACTCTAGTGAGGTCAGGAGTTGATGTATTGATTGTCTTTTCGAGGGTCCCATTCACTGGATTTGGCTCAGAAGCAACCAATCGATTGACCACGTTCCACCCAATAGCAAGAGAGCTCTTGGGCTCGGATTTGGCAGTCTCCTTGCTATTTTTTTCGCTTGAAGTTGTTTGATAAAATTTCTTTTCTTCGGCGTCTTCATCCTCTTCATTTTGTGGAAGAGATGCCGCATGCTCTTCAACGGACTCTAGGTACAAAGCAAATATACGCTTCGACTCTTGTCTCACCTTGAACGACTTTGGATCCATCAAGGAAATGGCCAAATGACCCAAAACCCTCGAGCAAATTTCTTCGAGGGAAAAGCTATGTATTAATCTTTCAAATCCCGAGAGAGCCGCCAACTTGCATGGAGTGAAAGAGTCTCGGAGCGATTTGGCAAGCGCGGTGATGACAACGCTATTGCGTGAGTTTGCGTAAATTTTGCTCGAAATGTTGATAATCAAGATCAAAGTGTTAGTTCGAATCGATGGTTTTGGATCCATTTGCAGCTTTGCCAAAATTTTAAGTAAGTCTTGATTCACCTGCTTCACGCTCACTTTGTCGATTATCGAGGTAATCGAGGTCAATGTAGTTTCTCTGATGAGAAAATTGGTGTCTTGTAAGCCGGTAAGCAAGTTGATAAAAACTTTACCTTGAACTTCGGGCTCTGTCAACCGTTCACGAAAATCAGGAAGGTATTTTAATAAAATTAAACGAATAGCTCTATCCAGTAGAGCAAATGCACTGAAGATAATGGGCTTGATTGACCTGGAAAATGATGCATCTGGGAGGGCGGAGCTAAGCTTCAAAATATGAGTCAACAAAACAGACATTGCTTCTTGGCGACTCGCTTGCTCCTCTGAAGTGGTGGTGACGGATGACTTATGCTTTGCCACAATATCGTATTGCTGAATAAGCTCAGGCAAGACTTTATGGTCGAGAAATCCTGGCGGTAGATCAGCCTCGATGTACTGTGTAATCTCGCTTTTGAAAAACACCAATTTCGCAGCCTGGTCTTCGAACTTGACCTCATCCAAAAGCTTGGAAAACTTTATAAGCGTGTTCGATTGGAAAAAAGGATCACTCTCCTTGACGAATTTGGAAATAGTTGTCCTTACATTCAGCGGGGCAATAAGTTTGGTAGTAGACGAAAGCAATTGCCGCGGGATGTTTGCTCGATTTGTAGAAGAAAGGGCTCCACTCGAGTTCATCTGAGATTTGACATCATGAGGAACCGAGAATTTGGCCACTGTGAATAAAGAAGTAATAAAAATCCCAAGTTTGAAGGCATCAAATTTGAAAGGATTCTCACGAATAGCTTCCACATCCCCATTTGCTACCTCGGTCGGCAAATTTTCATGAAATTGAGACAAGTTCCCTGAAAGACGATAAATAGGTTGATCCGGATCAGATGTGAGGTTTGTGAGAAGCTCAAATCCAAACAATTTCCAGTCACCTTGTGAATTGACAAAAACGGAAGAAGCAAGATCCAATTTGCCATGCAAGCAATTTGCCTTGCTGTTTATGAAGTCTAAGGTATGCACAATGCTATAAATACCATATATTTTAGCATCTTTTGTGATTCTATCCCCGTTCAGCTCCAAATACTGAATCAATGGAGTGATACGTTCGGTAATGATATAGAGAAACGAGTCATTCTCGATAAAGTCCACAACACTAATGATTCCTGGAAACTTGATCAGCTTGAGCTTCTTGAAACTATTGTGAGCCAACTTCACCCTATTGAAATTCGCGGGTTCTTTCAAGTTAAACTCAAACACGGAGACAAGGGAATCGCTCTTTGGGTTGATCCCATTGTAAACAGTCCATATCGAGCGGTTATCAGGAAACGATGCCAGTGTCGAGTCCACAACCTTTTCCTTCAAAGTGTACGGGATTGAATTTGCCGATATGAGGCTCAAGGCGCTCGAAAGAAAGTTCATGGCTTTTTGGGTGACCAAGTATTTCTGGCCTGCTTCTTTTGGCGTGCGGATCGCGTCCCCAGATTGGATAGCGCGACTGTAGCTAAAACATGAAAGACGACTTTGAGAGTTGTTATCATTCTATGAATCTAGTTCTGAAGGATTTATAAGAAAAACGTCCTTTGAGAACTAAGTTCCTTTTCATTTTCTTCGTCTCTCAAAGTGTGAAGGCCCACAATAGCGTCATCTGCTTCTTAAACTCTGAGCTCATACTAGCACGGCTGTGCCTGTTTACGCACGGCAATGACCCAGTAGACTTCAAGATTATTACAAGCCCAAACTAAAGCGCCAGCCCAATTTTTTTTTCCGATCGGTTTTTGTAAAGGTCAGTCTTGCATAAGGTGCAATTTTTAAAATGATCACCTTTCTTTGACTAGCATAATTGGCCGCTACTTCGCTTCGTGCTAGCGGTCGAGGGCGGGCTCGCCCCATATTTCGCTCAAGAATACCTGCATGCCAACGAAACAACGTTATACTTGACGACACAACACCAACAATTTTTTAACAGCATAATGAGATTCACCTCTCCTTTTTGCAGTATGCGGTATATTATTCAAGATCCCCGACGAGCTCTTTATCCAGGGGCAAAAAGAATACGTTCTTGGGAGCCTTATTTTATGTATTCGCAGGCGATTACCCACAAGAGAACCTTCGGTAGCCTTGAATCACGCGTTCACATTAAATTTTCACCGCTTCGATATCAAGAGGCATTGGTGCTGAACACAAAGGATGCTATTGCTGGGGCAGGTCCTGGGCATCTGAATACAGAAGAGGTCTTAGTTACCAAAGTAGGACCACCAGCCCTGGACTCTGTGAGTGAAGCTTCGCCAAGGCAATCACAGGAGCTGCACACGCCTCCAGGCGATCCAGCGCCTGATTCGGAGGACTTTCTCACGACGATATTTGAGAATTTGGAGCCTTATATAGACACGTATGAGGTGTACACACAACTCATTAAGTCTGGCTTCACGCCGTCGCAATCTGACGAGATCATCAACCTTCTCGTTTTTCAATTGAACTCGAAGTTAACAAAGCTCCTGACCATATACTCGCAGCTATACGAGTTGGAAAACGAGCAGTATTTGTTTGAGAGTGCCAAACAGGAGTTACACGTGGACATCACACGGAACAGAGAGCTACATATCAACGACGCAATAAATCAGATCAATGCAATGGAACGGGACTATGGTATCATTAGCGACGAGCTCAATAACCAGTTCATCCAGATGAAGAACGATATACAGGTGTCTATCAATGACCAGAAGTCGGAGAATACGCTTATGAGCAAAAGAATCATGTTGCGCATGCAAGAATCAAATCACAAAATTACCACAGAGCTCAACATGGCCATGAGACTGGAAATCGAGTCGTTGAGGTGGCATCTCTCACGTTGGGGATTGATCGCCATTTTAATGTCTATTGTCACGGCTTGTGCCGGATTTTACATTTACCGATCTCGCCATCAGAAGCAAATGACAGAGAAGAGTGAATTTGTGCCCCTAGTTATTTACGAGCCAAGCGAGTTTGATGAGGACGACTATCATTCTGACCTAGACCCAAACGCTTTATAGACTAGAGAATCTCGTCCAATCATCATTATTTGCAGTACTTTGTCTGTTTCCATCTTCTCAGTTTTGAAATCTTTGGATTTATTAGTGAGGACTAGTCTAGCATAAACTTCCCGGCCTATTCGCATATCGCCCTCACCAATGAAGCCATTGATAGATCACGTGAGTCTGTCTTCCTACGTGCTGACCGCTTGAAGTTGGTTGCTGCTCGATGTCATATCTGATTGTTCAACCAAAATGTCAGACGAGAGCAGTGCTTGTAAACCTTTTGCTTGCGCCATCCAAGACTGTTTACAGGCCAATGGTTACAATGAGGCCAAGTGCACGAAGGCAATCGATGAGTTATACAAATGCTGCAAGCAGTTTTATGAAGATAACGGTCCGGATGCTAGAAGTGTCTGCTGCCCCAAACTAAACCTTCTTCAGTTGAAACTAAAGCAAAGACTGCTAGGTAAAATTGACGCGGAACTTTTTCCTCAGGGAAGACGCTAATTTACGGCTTTATCGATGAGGAGAGATTAGAAAATTCAGAAGAGAAATAGTGAATGCGCTTCCATGAAAAATCATTTCAATTCCACCAAGACAAGCTTAGAAAATATCAATTTGTAAGATTCCAAATCTGAGTCAGCGTAAACAAAGAAGTATGTAAGTTACGAGCCGTGACACCACCAAACAAGAAGATGGCACAACGCATGGGCCGTAGAAACTATTCATCTAAGGCTCACCCGAGCACGAAAGACCACACAGTGGTATGGATTGCATGTGGAAGAAGTCATGCAAACCGTGACTCTAATGGGCGCCTCTGACATTAGAGAAAAAAAACCGAAGCTTCCGAAGTGGTTCTGCATCGGGCCCTATATAGTGGGTGTGAGGGGCGGGTAACCCGCGTGTTCTATGTACACTTCATATATGAAGATGTATGGCCTCTAACATAAAATTGACTTCTGTTAGCAGTGACTGACTTCTAAGTTGTGTTATTGTAGTCTTACACTTTTGCAAATATACTTCTAATTGATCCGACCTTATAGATATATCAAGCACTTTGAACCTTCCCTAGGTCTTACGGTCATAATCTCTATAGTCAGGCATAAAACCTTTATAGTCGGAAGTATCATCAAGCCATATGGCAGTTCCTGTGAGATTTTGAGCTGAATTGCTGATTTTGACATGCTTTTCGAATTCTTCAGAGACTTCCGAAATATTTTTCGGCTCGACCTGAAGGTCCTGAAGCTGCTTTTTCAAAATTGCAATATGCATGGACATCTTGAAGCACCTCTTCGATACCTCAATTCTTTCTTTGAGTATTTTGATATCTTGCTGCTTGATACCCTTGAGGTAATTTTGCTGTTGTATTTTTAAAGTCTTTAGATTGATTGCCGTCGTCTCTTGATTCAACTTTTCTGCCTTTACCCGACCTTGGTAATTGTCAAGAGCAAGATACGCAAGTGAGGCTGTGGCCAAGAGATTTGCAAATTCTCTGAATGGGCGCTTTTCTCTCGTGCTGCTGCCTCCAGATCCTTCGTGGTCTTTCCTCAGACTATTTTCAACAGATGAAGTTTGTGGCGAATTGTAAGGCAAAGGTGCGGCATTTGGATCCTTGAAGAAAGAAGGAGCTTGTATTCGCTGTGACCGCAGAATGTTATCACTGAGTGCTCTGCATTGAACTCGTTGGTGACAGATATGTTGACGGAACATGCGTGACAATGATCTGGCTTCGAACACAATTGAGTGGATCAACTAAATGCTTTCGCACTCTCGAAGAGACAATAACCAGAAACGTATAATGCCATTCTTCATGAACAGACGAAATACTTAATTACAGAGCAAAACTTTGCTTCATATGGACAAAGGAGAAAATTAAACACAATAAAGAAAAAAATAATAATAATTATGAGTCGAGCCTAGATTTGAGATATGATTCCGTAGGATCGATTCGCGATGATGATCGGAACGCTCTCTATTTACTAATCCAATTATTTAACGTGCCTTTCCGTCGGCGGCCTTAATGTGCAAGATGTCACCATCCTCGACAAAGTAGTCCTTACCCTTTTGCATCAACTTACCGTTGGCCCTCACAGCAACCTCATCACCGTATTCAATGAAGTCGTCGTATTTCATGACGTTCGCCAAAATGAACGTTTTTTCCAAATCAGTGTGAATGGTTCCAGCAGCCTGTGGAGCAGTAAACCACCTTCTGATAGTCCACTCTCTAACTTCATCTGCACCCCCGGTGAAGAATGAAATCAAGTCCAACTTATTTCTCATGGTGGTGATAATCTTAGGGAAAGCCGAGTCGGCACCTATCTCCTTAACATAAGCTTCTCTTTCCTCATCGGTCTCTAGCGAAGCCAAGTGCGACTCCAAAGAAACAGAGAGAGGAATGATAACATCTCCGGGAGAGTTGGCGTCAACCCACTCTTTGATCTTCAACAACCACTTGTTCTTTTTCCTGACGTAATCTCTCTCACTCAAGTTAATTAAGTAGATACATGGCTTGGCTGTTAAAAGAAACATAGAGTTGATAGCCTCAACCTCTTTTTGCGTCCATTTTTGGTTGGCAACTCTACCACCAGACTCCAATAACTCAATGATACGCTTAACCAACTCAGCCTCCTCCTTCTTTTGCTTGACCTCTAAAGATTGACCACCTCTTCTGGTGATCTTCTCGATACCTTCCAAGTGCTTCTGGGCAAACTCAATGTCCTTCAATCTCAACTCATCCTTGATGATTTCCAAATCATTCACTGGGTGGACCTCATCGTTAATATGAATAATGTCAGCATCATCGAAACATCTGACGACCTGGTAGATGGCATCCACAGCTCTGATATTGGCCAAGAAATTGTTCCCCAAACCCTCGCCAGCATGGGCACCTTTGGTCAAACCAGCGATATCGTAAATGGTCATGTAAGCGGGAACCTCGGATTTAGGCTTGTAAATGTCACATAATTTGTTGAAACGAGCAGAAGGCACAATTACTCTGGCTTCCTCAGGCTCAATCGTTGCGAAGGGGTAGTTGGCAGGGTTTCCAAGAGGGGACTTGGTAATGGCCTGGAAAAAGGTAGATTTTCCTACATTGGCCAAGCCAACGATACCAGACTTCAAGTTGTTACCTGGTCTTCCAAGCAAAATTGGCTTCTCGACGACTTTCTTTTTTGGGGCCATTTTCACGATGTCGTGTTGAACGTGTGAATAAAATTTTTTCGGTTGCGCTCATTTTACGTTCCTTGTAATTTTATACGCGACCTTTTCGTGGGTAGAGGTGTTTTGGGGTGGACAAGCTGACACTCACATACGCTTATTATCAATTGGAGAAGACTACGCGGATCTTAATAGTTTGGACGGTCGGAGATATATCAATATTGAGAAACAAATTTGCTCATGAATTAAGTGTTTGATTAATTGGGGTTGCGGCCTCACAAGAGGCCCGCGTAGTTCGCCACGCGTAAAATATTTGGTGCTCGTGAGTCTGCAGAGCAGTTGTTGCTTGGGGGGATTTGGAAATATCATATCTCCTTGCGCAGGAATTGTAGTCTTGATTCGAGTTATATTCATTTCAGAATTCACTAAAGAGTGATCAATCATGTTGAAGCTTGATATGCCCAATCAACTCGAGATCGTTTGTGGCTCTAGGTGTCTTCGCGCGACCGACTCTCACGATGCGTTCTACTATCAAACTCACTAGGCTCAACTGTAATTGAAATTACACAATCGAAGATGTTTAGACAATCAATATCCTTGCTCCGATTTCAAGCAGCTAGATACTTGTCTTTGCCACTGGCCAGGCTTTTCACTCCGCAATCATCTTGCCCAGCGGGAACCGTGTTAAATTTGAAGGTCAGAAAGAATGGTGATGAGCCCGTCGCTTTGGAAGACCATGAATACCCCGAATGGTTGTGGGACATACTTGACAAATCCAAGAATGAAGAATCTCTCAAAGAACAAGATCCTATGAAATGGAGGAAGAAGCAGAACGCAAAGAGGACCACTGCTAAAATAAAGAACAACAACTTTCTTTCCCAGATGTAATGCATCGACAGCACGTTCTGGCACCACATGTTCATGTAACTATTTAACAAATGACACAACTTCGACTCGGACTTTCTTCCAAATCATGTATTTACCACGGATTATTCTCTATCTCATCAACTCCCCACTCCTTGTGCGCCAAAGTCAGAGGAGGCTGCATCTGTTTAAAAAGCTCGTCGCCCTTGAAAGCTATTTTTTCGTCCTTCGCCCCAGAGTTCTCCGCTCCAATAAACGGCTTGGCGGGGACAGCATCTGCCGATTCGTCTTCAGTTTCACTTGTATCATAATCATACGTATCATTAACAATTTCATTCTTGTTTTGAGTCAAAATGCCGTCAATATCGTCCATGATGCCAATAGGAAGACTGGGTTGATAATGCTTGGCACGAAGTCTTTTTACACCTCCTATTCCGGAACCATAGTTCATAATAAGCTCACTGGAGTTCGGAAGTGCTACGCCAAACACATAGTTTGGATTCAAGTAGATGTACACTTCCTTCAGCAAGAACGTGGACTGTGTCATGTAATGCAATCGGCTCCTGCCAATCTGTGCCTCTCCTTGTTCTGCAACCAAGCGCTTCAAGAGTTGTGTAAGTGGCTTTGGCACTTTTGACTCATTCACTTCATAGCGATATAGTTTTGCAGTTAATTTGACAAGTTGGTAATAATTAAGAGTGTCAAACTCGTTTATCGTCTTGATCAATCCCTCTTCGTCTTCTAGTCCAGTCAACACCTGAAGCCATTGTAAAAGTTCGATGGTGGGCAACAACTGAGTTTTAGCGATATCAAAAAGGGAATTATAGTAAAACCTTAAACAATTTGGGTTGTTAGCTTCGGAACCATTTTCTAAGAGCGTGGTTAGATGAAAAGAGCTGGTCTCATCTGATGATTCCACGAGAAGTTCGAGGCCCCCAATTTGTTCTGGTTTGTGAGCACGAATATTGCGACTGCGCAACCAATCTTCCAAAGCAGATATATTCAAGCGTATCTGGATAGCTTTGATTCTCGAACAATACCTGGAAGTCGAAATCATGCGATTGAAAAGTGTGGCATTGATGTAGTAAAACACTTGTGAAAAGGTCTGGACTCGAAGTAATGGATCCACCGAATGTATTTCGAGAACATAATACAAAGCCCCCAACACTTGCACGTATTTGAGAGGCGATGGTTTCATCATGTCATTGAGCGAGGGAGGATATAGCATATCCAAAATATCATCGTATGAGTTGGGATGCTTCTTTTGCGACTTGAAAATGTTCCAGTCCTTAGCGTACAAAACGCTGGAGACATCAACCAAGCTCGTAAAGTTCAACATGCAATCATCTACCAATAAGTTTAACCTGGAATTGATGGCAAATGACAATGTGGCGATCAACGACTGTGTGAGATTGATGAGCTCCTGCAAAAATTTGGGGTATTTACGGTAAAAATTCGCCTTGGTGAGATAAAAATGCAAGAATTGGATCACAGAAAGCCAGTAGCTGAGCAAAACAATATCTCCAGCGCCGCCAGCAGACTTTTTATCGTTTTGATCGCCAGTTGTGAGCGCCATATTGAAAACTCCTGATTTCGTGTTTGTAACTGATCGTAATCTAGTTATAAAACACTCGAAGAGAAACTCTGTAAGCTCTTCAGAATTGACTTTATTATGCGAGTAATGCAACAATTGAAAAATGATTGCGGCCGGCATTTTGGTCTTATGCTGATTTGAGGATGATTTTTTCCGCAATTCGAAAATATAATCGAGAAGCGAAGGAATGTCCAGGTCAGTGAATTTGATATACTGGTCCGGAAGCGGCTTGTGGTAATCGAACTCCGGGACTTGGGCAAGGAGCGTGTTCAGTGCAAGCTTGGATTCTTCATCCTCGCTACCTTCTCCGTCCAGAGATGCCAATCCTTGGTTTGCCGCAAGAGTCAGCATGCGAATCTTGAAGGCAACATCGTCAACAGAGTCATCATATGCGTTTCCAAAAGTGTGGAGTTGGTAGACTTCGTCATTGTCATGGCCACTTTTGAACAAGTTGTGAGATTTGAAGTACTCAAAAATTTCCGGGGAGCTGGTCGAAGCAGCAAGCAGGGACGCACTGATTCCATTGTCTCCAGGTGAGGCATCCGGGTTCGCATTAAATTCCAAAAGGAGCGATACGGTCGAAACATCTTTAGTCACAATTGCCCACATAAGCGGTGAATAATTGGTTGAAGTGGAATCTGGCGCATCTGGGTCAGCACTGTGCACTCTTAACATTGACTCAGCGATAGCATTTTGGTTGAATGCTACAGCAAAAATCAAGGGCGAGTACCCATTCAAATCATCAGGAAAGCACGAATCAAGAAGCTCCGGATTTGAATTCAAAATAGATTCGGTAGCAACAATATCACCGGTACATATTGCCGAGAAAAGCAAAGCTCTTTTGTTTCTTTCTTGATGAGCCTCGGCGTTATTATTCGATTGAAGGTTCTCTAGTTGGCTTTTCGCATCTAAAATGCCAGCAAGAAGCGGGTTATTGGAATGCGGCCCTCGCGTTTCAAGTGGCAGCAGAAACTGTGAAGGCGATTCGTCGAGCCACGCGTCCATATAAGTATGATCAACTGGGGCTCAGGGTAGATTCACAGTGTTGATATGTTCTCAATCGATTACTTCGCGATTATTATGTAGGGGTCTCACATTTTGGGCTCGCGAACGGTGCACTTACTGCGAGGTGCTTGAGCGAGAAAGGACAGCGAGACCCAGCCACTCCACTGTAAATGCAGTGCGGAGGTAAATCACGAGTAGATTATCCGAAATTCTCTTGCGTAAAAGATCAATTATTGAAATGATAGATATGGTGATATATTATTTAACAAACCCTTTTTAATATTGTTCTGCTCGGCATACTCATATTCGATGGCCGTCTATCAAAGTTGTGGGCCCGTGTCGCGAACTACGATCGGATCAGGACAAAATTCCGTTTTATGATTTTCTGGATCTTTTCAAATGTAGTGAGAATTTTGATTACGATTCTGAAAACCGCCATAATCGTATCACCATTTGTTGTAATTTTCTCGATCGATCTCGCAGCATTCTACCTTAATTGTGCACCATTTTTGCCGTTAGTTTACGCTCTTTTTCCTTTAATTTGCGCCATGATATTCTAGATGATCGACTCACCAGTACCGTCATTTGGTTTCCTTCGCCGCCGGTCATCTTTGGTCGAGAAGGCCATGTCTCACCTACTTAACATATTATTCGGGCCTCGAGACATTTACTTTTGGGGAGCAACAAATATAAATCAGTGGGTGTCTTTTCAGCAGAAGAAAAACAGCGCAACATCAACGTGAAAAGCCGTGCAAATATCCGTGAAAAATCGCAACAACTGACGCAATATTTATCAGGATACAACTTATTACGATTTATGAAAGAGTCCTCATATCAAATCGCAATTCGGAATAGCAGTCGCTTTGCCGTAGAACAAATCATGAATTACGATTCAAAAATACTCACGACACCGCACAACGAAGTGTAGGCCCCGTTTCGCAGCCACTAACTATACATAGGACCTGCACCGTCAAGTGTTCGGCTGGGACACACTCTGTTATGTCAGAATACGTGAGGATAGCACGATTATAATTTTAGAGCCTAGCCATAACTCTGGAATAGTTAGCCGAGATCTACATTCACAAAATATTGTTTTTGCATTTTTTTTTCTGGTTTGTTTCTGAGAATGGCGTTTGTCTCCTTCATACTTTCTCGCGAGCTTATCAGCTTTCCTTCTAAAGTACCCGCGCCTGCATCGGCTTCCGACCCACTTCGTCAAAGCTCGGCCCACATATCTTCAAACAGATAGAAGGGGTTCACATCAGGCCCATCCTTGAACCGTTACTCAAGCTCGGCACTTAGACTGTTTCTGGAACCATAACAATTTCCCATATTCTCAAACTTATAGGCACACACAATGGCTTCACGAGTACAGAAGAGATTTGCATATCTAGCGCTCGTACTCTTTTTTGTTGTGGGGATCATCATAGTTGAAAATAGGCCCCACCGAGAAAAAGAGCACTCAAAGTTGTTTACATCCATACAAGACTTGGTGCTGCTGGATTTGCACTCGTATCTTCCGACGGATAAAGGAGGGTTGAAAGGAAAGATTCCCGGTCACATAGAGGGGGGAAAGAAAATAATGGAAGCAGATCTGCATGAAGATGTCGAGCTCGAGTTTTGCACGGCACTCAATCCTATGAAGGGTTTTATCGACCTCAGAGGACTATCTAATCATGGACTCGAAGGCAAAGTGCAACCGTGGTTGGCCAAAGATTACGAATCTAAAAGAAACTTCACCCTTGGGATTTGTCTGTCGCCTCTCAAGAAATCTCTTTTAAACACGGCCATGTTCAAAGACTCTGTAAACGCAACAGATGTAGGCGCGTACTACATAGACCCCGAAACGCAGAAGTATGTTCTGATGGGTGAATACACGGGAAAGCCTGTCTTCAAAGGTAGAAAGTTGACGATGACTTACGAAAACGGGTCTTACTGTGACTCCATTATTTCTGCGGATGGTCTGAGAATTCGAAGAAGTACAATACTCACGTTCACCTGTGATCGTGAGATGCTCAATAAAGCGCACATCTCATACATCGCTTCAGCTCAAGACTGTGCATACATGTTTGAAATCAAGTCACACTTTGCATGCCCTACAGCGGCCAAGGCTGACAACTTGGCGGCCATCTGGATTTTCTTGCTTATTCTCATGGCTGCTTTGTTGGTGTTTTTCTCGGGGAGTCTAATCATCAAGTTTTTAAAAGTCAAGCCTCCGGCATATTCACCAGTCTCTGATCTCAAGGGATAACGAAAACACACATTTATAGATTGCATTGTATCAAGATATTATCCTTCAGGAATTAGTATATTTCACCTACGCGCGCATTTACATTTCATTTAAACAATTTCGATTTTCCTAAACGCACCTGCTCGACATCTTACGCCGCTCCGCTGACAAGAACCTCCGCGACACCTTCAGTCTCTGCCTTCACTTGCAATTTTGCCACCACCTTGCCTCCCGTGAAAGCCAATCTGATCTGGCCACCCACCTTTCCACCCCAAACGTCTTTACCCAAAACCTTCAAGATATGCGAAGTGGTATCTGAGGGCACATAGTCAGACCCATCTAATGGCATAGAATTGAAATTTGTTGCGAGCTTTTTCACGGCTCCCTCGATACCGGTGACCCCGCTCACAGTGATAACACTGCTGTCCTCAAAAGGCAATTGTTCAAAGACGCTAGTGAAATTTGAGTTGTAGAGGGGCGTTATGAAATCTCCCGCATTCACCTCCAAATCCTCAATTTGGTATTCATCTTCCATTCCTTCATCTGATGCATCAACGTTGCCTTCTTCATCAATTGTGTCCTTACTCGTGTAACTGAGCGTGTTACCAAATGCGACCAAGATGTCGTCGTCGCCTATGGCGGGAGTAGAAAATGAAACATATGCACTTCCTGTCTGATTTGGTTTCAACTCAGCCAATGGTAGTACGAAATCCTCCTGGTATAAATCGTTGTCGGGCTGAACAATAACAGAGACATCCAGTAATGCCAAAGAAGGTAAAGTATTCGTGATGTCATATTGTATAACGAGTTTCTGGCTCTCGATGAAGAAATGCTTGAGAGCGGTGACGACAAACTCGTTCTCTCTGTCGGTCAAATAAATCAAATTTGAAGAGGATTTTGTCAACTTTCCGTAGACAGCAAACTCTGGAATTTGTGCCAAAGTCGCAGCGTATTCTTGCTGTCTCAAATACTCGTCGGCTGAATCGGGGCTGGCAGAGTCGGCCTTCTCCGAGCCAACCGGTCTGGGTGACTCTATGCTTTCGTTAGGCTTTGTGCCTTCCGCTGAACTCTCCAATTTGCTGAGTTTCTTATTGTACTCCAAGGACTTGACCTCGTCCGAAGTATAGAGAGGTACTTCACTGATGTCGAAGCCTGAGGAAAAGTTGCTCTCATCATTGAGATAACTCGTCAATTTGCTTTCCAATGCAATCAAGTTGAACTTCGAGTCATTGATGATAAGGTTTGGTTTTCCTTTGTCTATGAACTTCAATGCCAAAGTAGCTCTGTCTCTCACCTCATCATCCACATCCTTCAAGCACCTTGCCAACAAAATTTTAACATTGGCAGAAATAGAATCATCGCAAACCACAGCAAATTTAGAGAGTGCAATGACTGCCGAAGATCTGACAATAGAGTTCTCCAAAACCAATCTATTGTAAATGTGCCTGATGTAGAACGAGGGATTGGAAGTGTGAGGGCCATGTTCACCGAGCAAATGCAAGATCCTCACGGATAATTCAGTGAACTCGCAATCCTCGATGTACTCACATAATTGAACCATGATGAAGTCCTTTGCCAATTCATCAGGCAAAAACTTGATCAAATCAAAAAACGCTCCCACAATTGTAGACTTCAACTGCAAAGTACCATCTCCGCTCAACACTCCAGAAAGAAAAGTCACCAATCTTTTGTGTTTTGAAGGAAACTTCAATGCCAAATTCTCAATTGCTTCGATGATGACAATCTTGAAGTCGTCAGTGATTTCATCCATCAAGGAGGTCATTTTGGTGATCAATCTGTCAACGCTCTCGGAGTTTCCGGATTCAACTGTACCTGCACCCAAACATTTCAACAGGGTTGTGATCGCCAAGGTAGAGATTAATCTGTTTGAATCGTTTATTAAACCCTCCAACTCCAAGTTCACCACCAAAATTTTCTCTGGGTGTTTTACGGACACCTTGTTGATCAATCTCACCGCAGCAAACCTTGTTGCTGTACGCGTCACGGTCAACAATTTTTGCAAGGTGAGAATTACATTCATGAATTCATCATCCGGGATAAGATGCTGCAAGCTGATTAATGTCTTACAGGCCTCCAACTCAACCATATCAGACTTGTGCTTCAAGAAAGAAGACAAGATTGGATACAAATGGGTGGCTAATGAACCATCATCAACCAATACTTTGTTGATGTACCTGATGAGCTGAATGATTGACAACGAGTTTTTCAAAGAGGAGCCCTCGTGCAAAGAAGTAATGAGCTTCATCAAAGACATCTTGTCGTGGTTTCTCAACTCGTACAACAACCCCAATGCATGGTATTGGTACATGTAAGAGTTGGAGGGCAAGTTCGACGTGAATGAGCCATAGTAGTCATGGGACTGAAATTGGTTTGCAGGAAATTGTTTGTAAGACTGAATTGTTTCTAAAGTCTCGTTCGTAAACCTCTTCACCACGTCTTTCGCAATGGGCAACATATTGTACGATGAGATCAAAGCCGCGGAAGATACAATCGGGTTTTTGTCGACGAGACAGTTTCTAAAAAGTCTCTCCGACGCTGAGACAGTGGTTGGATCCAACACCTTGGACAACGTACGAATAGCATTCGGCTTATAGATCAAATCACCGGACTGAATGTCCTTCATGATAGAAGAGGTCACCATCAAAATGTCTTGCGAGGTCGATGAAAGCTCCTTGATAGTCAAGTAAACAAGCTGACGTAACGAGGAGTCCTTGTGTTGGAAAAGCTTCGAGATCGAGAAAAACAATGTCGTTGCTTCCTGCAGCGGGAAGTGCTCTCCTTGGTAAATCAAACGTAACAACTTCGCCAAAAGTTGTCGACACTTCTTTGTGTTAACAGGCAGTGCATTGAACTGTTGCAAGCACTCCTGAAACACTGCCATTTTGTCGGGCACGTTCCCCTGGCCTTGGGCCTCCATGGCCTTGAAGTTCAGCGAAGACATGGGACGATGTGTTGTGCTTATTTTAATGGAATGGTTGTTTTTTCGAGAGTACGTGTACGTATTCTGGTGGACACCAGGTCACGTGCTCACGGGTCGCGGGTTCACCTTTCACCGTCCGCCATTCACGCAGTGCTAAAGTTGGTAGAGGAGACAAAAGTGCTTATATTGCCAAAAAGGCCGTACCGCATTCAGAATTGGGATTCGACGCTCTCGGATCATTGCTCGATCGTTATGTGACACGGGAAGAAAAGCATATTCAAAATATTTCCTTAATAGCTGGCGATCAGAGAGGTTAGAATTCTCGTACATCATTCAAACCCTGATGTAAGTGTCCAGAAAAATGTTTATATCCTCGAATTTAAGAAAGTAGGAGAATGTATTCAGGATATTATAACCGTTACTACATCTTTGCCGTATCGGGTTTTCTTCATCTTGAGGGACCTACACCCAGTGTTGTGGGGAATTCTAAATTGTTGTAATAATCGTCACGTGAATGGCTTTTACGATATTTTTTAGAAATTTATTACAATTACGATTGCCAGTCTTACCGTGATTGCACATTACGAATATTACGAATTCGTAAACACAACGGGGGTTTCTTACACTGGAAGACAACACGGCACAGATTGTGAGCTTCTCCATGTCAGAACCATCGGAATTATTATTCTCTGCAAAAAATGATATTGCCACAAAATAGAGTAACAGAGTGCTACCAAAATTGAACAAATTGTTACTTTGTCTCAAATATAGAGGTAAGATTCCCGATTGTAAGAAGAATGATGAGGATCGGATTGAAATCGAGAGGGTGCGCTCTGATGGTGAAGATGAAATCACCGATGAGTTGGCGAGTGTTGGAGCGAGGCCTCCGAAAGCTTTATCAGAGACACGAGCAATCTTGAGTTTGACGACATCAGTGATACCATTGGCGAGGAATTTTCTGAGTGCATCAACGAAAATGTGGACCAGAAATTTCACGATCAGATGAGTGATAAGGGTTTCGCATCAGGGGAAAAAGGTGACAAAAATGAAACGGTGAGGAGCTTAGTATTGCTTTCTTTTTTCAAAGATTGCTCGACAAATGATCAAAGTTGTTTTCATTACAGTACTTTCTAGAAGGCAGCTTCATCAGCTCGATCCTCACACATCATCTCGATTACTGGAACTTGCGAAAGGCCTTGCAAAGTACATTGACTACCAAAAGATTATATAGACGCTTAGAGCACATTTGCTCTCGTGGCTGGCACAGTTAACCAAACGATAGGGATTCTTTAGAGTTGATTATTTACCTTGAAATATTAGCAAAGACACGATCTTTGTATTACGCGTAATACGATTCGTAAATACGAATGCGAAAAGTTATCATTACGATTACGAATCGTATTACGACAAAAACCAAAACACACCTCTACGCGGGCCGCATGTTCTTAGCCTTGGGTCGAGCACGGAATGTCTCCCACACGCGCGTCAAATCCACACAAGGCTTAGGACGGGAGCCTAGGTTGTCATCGTCTGCACACAAAATTCCAATCATAAAAATCGAAGTCGAGTGGAGTGGAGTAATTACATTGCGAAAGCCTCATGCTTGGATATTTCAAGCATGCAAAGGGTACCATTTAAGGAGCAAATTGATTCTAAAAAAAAAAAAAGCAACGCTAAATCCACTAGCCCAGTTTGACGCATGCTCACACCTGCGCTATACACCAATAACACTGTGTGCATTGTGCCTCAAGGTGCGAGATCATGTGCAGCACAATTTTGACAGAAGCTTCCTTCCGGTGCTGCCGCTCATGCTTCTCCCTATATACCATGCCAGATCTAAGAATTGAGTTCATGGCAAAATAATTAGATCTGCTGGATAATCTCCAGTATATTGTTGCAATTGATTGTGCAGAGGTTATACAAAACAAAAGCTACGAGCTTCAGAAGCTATTTGTCTTCCACAACTCAACTATGTTTCCCAAAATTCGAAAGAGGCTCCTACTGGTCGTGCTAGCACTGATCGTCTTGATTATCTTGGGCGCGTATCATACCACCAGCTTTACACCATTCATCAATCTTAAAGTTGGTTTGAGCTCATCTGGATTTGAACAACATGACAAAAACACGCGAGAACAGCTACACTTTTCGCAGTATAAGTTTCTGTTAACAGATCAATTGGAAGCTGATGTGGGCGGGTGGGACAACTTTGCTGCTAAGTCGCAAAGTGACAGATGTCTCGCTTTCTTCAAATCAATTGACTCAAATCTTCCGAATTGGGAGGTAAGCACGCTTGGTGGCCGACTTTTTGATAAAAGTATTGTAAAGAAAGAAAGCCATTTCAAGTTAGAGCTTGATAAGATCAAGAAGCAAAAAGGCAAGGAAACACCCCCGGGCGAAGTTACAGATGACGATAGGCTCAAAGTTAATGAGAATTTTCGCAAAGCTCTAAAGGATACCATGACTACGGAGCAAGAGATGGCCGACACAATGACAATCATCAGGCTCTTTGGGCACTGCTTTTTCAAAGAAGCCACGGCTTATGAAGGTGAGCTTGAAGAGATTTACAAACGGTACTCGCAAAAGATTGTTCCATTTTTCAATCCTGTAATTCCACAATTATCCTCAGGTCATGTCGAAACAAATGCAGAATGGCATTTCGGTACCAGAGGCTCCGCTGCGAACGTGAATATTCTTGATTACTACTTTCAAAACATGCAAGGAACAGGTATAGTTCTTTCTACTGCCACGCGGCATTCTCGTGATATCATCAAGTTCATTCACGTGCTCCGTGCCTTGGGGAATGCTTTCCCCGTGGAGATATTGTACAGGTCTGATCTCCTGTTGAAATCCAAACAGGCAATTCTTCTTGCTGGATCTCTGTCAAAAGAAGAATTGCTAGGTGACGAGATGACAGACGAGAAAGTAATGATCAGGGCACTAGAAACTGCAGGCCTAAAAATCTCGGACCTTGAGAACCTACCATTGCCTAAGCAAAATATCACCTTGATCAACATGCAAGCGCCCTTGGCAAACGTGGGCAGAAATGACTTCGCAAGCTATAATAACAAGATACTAGCATTATTCTTTAACTCATTTGAAAAAGTGTTGCTATTTGATACGGATGCCGTGCCGCTTCTTTCCACTGAGCTGCTAACAGCACTCAATGAGTTTACTAGTACAGGGGCGTACTTTTTTAGAGACCGGACTCTTTTAGATCGCAACGACTGGATTGAGACGAATTACTTTGCAAAGCTCATGCCACATAAAACCAGCAAAGTTGATATGGCCTTGGGCATAAAACCAGTCACTATTCACACCATGGAGAACCCTTATATGAAGGGTTGGAGACATTGTCAAGAGGCAGGATTGGTTATGCTTGATCGCAAACGCCACTTTTCCTCACTCCTTGCTCTTTTTCCGCTAGCCCTATGGGGAGAACCTGTTAAATCGCTGATTTGGGGTGATAAAGAGATGTATTGGCTCTCGATGTCCATGGTCGGCGATGAGGACTACACACTCAATCACTACGGAGCTGCCAGTGTTGGAGAGTTGACCCCCGAACCAAATCTCAAGCACTATAACAACTGCAAATCACATGAATTGTGCTCGTCTCATCCTGGGCACGTTTCTGCAGATGGGCAACTATTGTGGATCAACTCGGGTTTCTCATATTGCAAAAAGAATGGTTATGCTCGGGACCAACTGCGTTTTCCATTCTCGTTATTTGAGAATAAAGATGTTATGAGATCTCTTTACGAAAATCCATTGAAAATTCGGCATGCGATTCTGCCTCCTGAACTTCCAGCTTTAAGGACATCTGAGGGCTCGCCCGATTTGGCCTCGGAACTTCACTTTATAACCGCCTTCAAGAGCCGGAAGAAAGACGTGGACGAATTGTCTGAAGTTGATCAGATCAGCACATACGAACCCCAAAAGGGCTGGATCAAGAGTCGCACGTGCTCCGATTACCAATACTGCGCTTATAATGCGTTCGAGTCTCTTGATGGGTCAGGTACATTGGACGAAAGCGGGAGCTGGTTTCAGTTCGAGTCACATGATTACAAAAGATATGACATTTTGGGTGCTATCTGGGCATCCTCTATTCGTGTTAGTAGCCTAACTCATCCGCCTAAAGATCCTCACTTAAAGGTTGAAGTCACCGCTGATTCGCTGGGTGAACGCCCGCAAGAGCTCCATCCACAGAAGGAAGTTGCGAAGTCAGGAACCGAAAAGTTGGTTCTTGATGATTTGAAAGTCGTGAATCATGCCGGTGGCGTCATGGATCCTGCTTTTGCAAGCGAAAAGTCGGAGGAAGAGAAAAAGGAGGGTTCCGAGTCCGAATCTCCACTGAAAGCCGGCACTGACGTGGACTTTGATCCATCAAAAGTCAAACATCGACCAGAAGCATTTCGTGAAGATGTGAAAGGTGCTCTCACTAAACTATTTTCTTACGGAGATCAGGCCTAGCCAGGTAGTTTGGTGGTAATGAAAGATTTCATTGTAGACATACATATTTATGTCATGAATAATCTATTAATGAAATAAATTTTCGTGCTCAACAAGAGCGAATCCTGAAATTTTCAATTGCGTGCAAGTTCATCGCATCACCAATTGATTTGAATCCATGTTCAAACTCAAGAAGAACGTCATCAAGCTCTTTTTCAACCTGCAACTCAATTTTCAAAAAATAGAAATTGAAGGAAGATATCAAGGTGTTGTTGATCATGAATTTGGTGAAGAGTATATTCAACAACTCCTTCGAGCCACTTGAGGTTAAGAACTTAAGGATATTCTTGAGTGTCTGCGCAGAAATACTTTGTAATTGGATAATTCTGCAAAATTTGATTACAGCCTCGAATCTAGAGACAACTCTAGCTTGGCTTGTCTCGGGTAAACATTTGACAGCTTTCGTCAACCCCTCGATCAAAATATTAAAAAGCTGCTCTTTGTTTTCCACCAAATGCTGATTTGCTCTATAGAGCTTTTGCATTTCGACTAAATCATTTGTCAGGAGTATGGAAAGCGCAAAGCTCTCGAGGTTGTCGTCATTGGATAGGCTATGTGTGTGGCCGGCACTCTCAAGCGACAGAATCAAATGAGCAAATTGGATGGACCTTTTGGCGGGAGAATCAACCTTGGCAAACCTCTCATAATCTTTCAAAACAACTTCGTGAGAACCCGCGTGAGCATAGTAATTGAGGAAACAAGCAAACAAGTCGCCAGAAGATACTAGAAGCTTTTTCTCCGCGGGCCCTGGAAAGTGATATTTGAATACTTCATTGACCATGACCAAATTGCCAGTATTCATAAAGGCATTCAAAACACTCTTGAGGAAAAGCTCATCAGGCTTATGACTAATTTTGAGTCCTTTGTTGAAGAGTTCAAAATCTTGGGAGATCAAAGAGTCGACATAATCGGATTTTCCGACCTCGTTAAATCTTTCGAAAATTGGGTACATCCAACTTTTTTCTGGGTTCAATCGGGTTAGATCAATGACATTCTGATACAACAAAGTCAAAAAATATTGATTCTTTGTGCGTGCGGCAAAGTCAGCAAAGGTAGACAACACTGTATGTGACCCAAGAGCCCATTTTTGCTTCTTTGAGACAAGGAATTTGAAAAGTTCGATATTGACCTTATCGTTGTGCAAGGAAACTAATCGCCTTGTCAAGTCCGCGATCTGTGCCTTATTTTCGAGGCTAAATAGCCTATCGAGTATGTTTCCTACCCCGATGGGCTTATTTGCTGCCAAATTGATGACGAAGCATCTATTGAGCATAGCTTTCCATGTCTCGTGATTGAAATTGTATCCGCTTGTGAGTAGTTCAAGAAACAATTTAGTGCCATGCTGACTACCGATACTGCAATGTGGAATGAGGTCAATTTCATAGTGTTTTGAATGTAACAGAAAATCAGTGAATTTGCCCGCATTGATTCCCAATGAAACACAAGCTTGGCGCACAGGTGCGGTCAACAAGCTTTTTCGCGTAACAGAAAGAAACTTATGAAATGACGCTTTCAAGCTAGCAAGAAATTTCTTCATCTCGAAAGAAAATTCAAGATAATGGTTTTCGGTATCCTCGAACTCATTAAGTAGCTGCGCTTGGTAGAGAAGAATTTTTGCCAGTTCGAACTCCGTGTAACTGGAGTGTCCAGGAATTTTTTGCAAATACGAGATCACAACACTCACACCATGAATATTGTGCTTCGAAAGACTGAACGTGTCAAACGCATCTCTCACTAATCGCAGGTTCAATATGTAAGAGGCTGCGCTGCGGTCTTTATTTACAACATGAATAACATGATCACTCAAAAAGTCATTTAGGAGTGCATGATCATGGCGAAAGTGTACAGACTGCTGTTCGAGGAAGGCCCACATAAGCCGATGGTGATGCTCTGAATCAATGTACTTCCTCCGCGACAAGTATTGGCATAGTTTCCTGGAGATGCTCCAGTTTCTCATGCTGATATTTTTCAGCATTATTTCCCTTAGCAATCGGAAAACTTGTGATTCATCATTTAAATCGATACTCAAAGAAAGGAGCTCATCTATAGCACTAGGCGAATTCGTGCTCGTAGACGCGAAATGGGCAAAATCATTTCTGATCGCAACATAATTGTATAGGTCCCATATTTTGCGGTACGTGATTTTCTGAAGACGATTTGCTTCGAGTATGTTGTCCAGGGTCGCCTTCAAAAATTCCTCTCTCGTGTACTGGAAAATATACCTGCAAATCATGTCATTGTAGACAGACACATTCATCTCGGGGAGATACGCAATTTCACGCATAGAACGAATCAAATCGTGTGCTCGGTCTAGATAGTCTGCATCTTCTGATTGCAAAAGCGCTTGTAAAAAGTCGGAAACTAACTTAGAAAGGCCCATGGTGCTTGATGTGGTTATTTTGTGCGAAGTAATGTTTTTCTTGTAGGTGTCCATCACCTTGTCTAAAAACTTTGTGGCAATGGGCAAATTTCCAGTTACCACAAGGGCCTTCAAAAGAGCCGAGTATATTTCGTATTCTGAATCAGCCATGGAAGGGTTTGCGACAGACTGTTTCTTGTACCTATCAAATACCTCGCTTACAAAATCATAAGATCCCTTTTTATCAAGGTTCAAATGATCAAACTTACTCAAGGCGCCTGTCAAGGAAATCAAATTCGCGTATAGTTGAGCATCATTTGTGTCAATATCTTTTATCTGAACCATCGAGGAAGCAAGGGCCTCGTTTAACAAGCCAGGAAACATTGTAAGGCAAAGAAGCATATTGCGTAAGATGCAGTCAAGCGAGGTCCTCGCGTCTTCCGACAAGGACATAAATAAGTTAGTGCCGACCTGGCAGAACTCCTGACATTTGGAGGTAACAATGTCGACGGAATGCAGGGGCGAATCACCACGAGTATAATGGGACAAAAGCTGCATACTACCTCCAAATATTCCATCAAGCACAATGCGATAAGTGTCCACTGTGGGGTGGCATTTCGGATTTGACAGACATGCTGAAATAATGTCTTGATAGACAGTCAAGAGACAAGTTAACCTTGACTCGAGAGCCGGGAGTGATGCCTCGCTGTCTAGAGACCTCATTACGATCGATTTCAAAACGATATTGTAAAGTGCGATATTGGCGAGGCGGATATTGTTGCGCTTCAAAGACTGATAAATAGGGTATATGACATTCAAGTCATCTGATGTCGCATGGTTTTCGAAGACTTCTGTAATCTTGGCTGCCTGTGTCGCAAGAAAACTCTCCTCAAATGACTGTTCACGAAAACCCACATCAGCTGGAACATCTAAGGTCCGCTCAAGGTCTTCTAGAGCCAAATTCGTACGACTTTCGAATTTGGGCTGCAGTTGCCTCGCGCTGTTGTCTTTAGCTTTGTGCGCAAGATTCGAGAAAGCTCGTTTGTGATATAGCTGCTTGACTGTGTACCTCAGTTTGACAAGGGCAGCCGTGGATAGAAGATTAGTAGCAACGGTCTTTAGCCAATTGACATCATTGTGCGTGTCTTGCTTTGCTCTTGAAATGAAAAAATCAGTGAGTATCGCAAGTGAATTTGTACCTGGAGAGATCATAATGACACTTCCGTGATCAAAGTACGTTCCCTCGTGTTCCTTCTTGCGTAGCTCGTGGTTGAAAAGCGTGAAGTATATCCCATAATGGCCATTCTTGAATGTAAGAAAGCTCAGGTTTGTTGGATGGGGCTCTTCCAGAAACCATCGTTTTGCGGTTCCCGATGACCTGGTGATCAATGCATTGTTATGCAAGTACGGTAGCGAGCTCTGGAAAAATTTAAGTTTCTCCCGACGAGAGTACTTAGCGAAGCTAAAATTGGCCATCTTGATCGTTGCGATGTAAGAGTTTCTAAATTGTGAAATCCTCGGAGTGCATTCGACTCAATTATATCAAACAAAGTGGAGCAGTAAATCTATTTGTAAAATTGAAAGATATTTGCCCTTAGGTGGGGCTACAACGAAGGTGGATGGGTGGTCTATGATTATGATTCCGTTGATGGCAAATGCCACATTTGATGGAAAATACTCGCGCGAAAGCGAGACGTCATATAACAATTATGGTTTGCATATAAATTTCATTTTGGTGATCACGGGTGATACCGGGACCCATAGCGCAGGCGCGAAATTATGAGGCGGTGAATCTATGCAAAGGTCGTGTTAATGCTTCTCGGTCCCGGGCTTAAAATACAATACCGGCTAATCTAGAGATTTAGTTTCTGCAGTCGAAAACCTAGATGAGGAGTCAGATTTACACAAACCCCCATCATGATTATCGTTAATTCCGCACTGTTTTTTTTTTTCAGAAAATCAATTGCATTATAGGGGGATCCCACCTGAAGCTACGAAATCTACTGTTAGGAAACGGCCTAGTATAGAGGTACTAGAGGGGAGTATATGTATTGTTGGTTATGCTTAGGACTATCTTTAGCTAAGGCTTGACCTACCAACTCCGGGCTGTCCGTAGGGGCGCCCTTATTGGCCGGTCCGCACTCGGGGTCGTGCGGTGTCTTGGGGCACACACGACCCCTCGGGCTACTGCCTACCGCTGCA
>JAKTWD010000721.1:0-25551 GCA_030581935.1 Metschnikowia corniflorae
TTTTTCGATAGAAAAAGCCGATCGGACGGGAAATTGTACCAGAATCTAGTCATGGAGTGCTTGCCCCTGAACCTACAGAACGAGATAAAGTACTACCGCCACCTGAAGTACACCATCCCGTACCCACACATGAAGGCATACACGTTCCAGCTAGCACGGGCCATGCTTTATTTGCATGGCATGAACATCTCGCATAGAGACATCAAGCCCTCGAACATCTTGATCGATCCGACCACCGTGCGCTTGAAGATATGCGATTTTGGCAGTGCCAAGCAATTGGAGCCCAACCAGCCGTCTGTCAGCTACATCTGCTCCCGCTACTACCGGGCTCCTGAACTTATTGTGGGATGCACTGTATACACTACCAAGATCGACATTTGGGGGCTTGGGTGTGTCATTGCAGAGATGTTTTTGGGCAAGCCCATCTTCCAGGGCCTGACCTCGGAGATGCAGTTGAAGGAGATCTCTAAATTATTGGGGCCGCCGCCGAAAACGTTTTTCTTCAAGAGCAACCCGCAGTACAGGGGCAACATGTTCTCGACCAAACTCTTCACGGGCACCATCCAGGAGCGGTTCGAGCGCATATTCTCGAACTCGCCCCCTGACGTCATCGACTTGTTGCTCAAGGTTCTCGTTTATGATCCCGACACGAGGGCCAGCGCCAGGTCCATTTTGCTTCATCCGTTTTTCGACGAGCTCAAGCAGGAGTCGTTCAAGGTCTACCCGAGGGGGTCACACGACCCGATCAAATTGGTCTTGCATGACCTCAGCGACTACGAGCTAAGTCTTTTGGGCTCGTTTAAGGACGAGTTTTTGAGGCCGCTGCCGCAGGACGGTCTGCAGTAGTGATACGAAGTGGGAGGGAGAAGAAGAGAGAGATCACCGGCGACGGCCATTAGTATGGGCCATTAATATTAGAATGCGTGGTGCTTTTTGTGGAGTACTCTGTAATGAAGATCCTGATTCTCGCTGGTCTTCTCTCACTATGAAGACCCGCTCCTGACACCGTGGGTGGGCAGGATTGCGACCATTCCGACATCGCCGTACAGATGTACGACCACAAGTACGATTATCATATGTGCATGTTCTTTGGGAGTCTCATCGTACAATCTACAGTTTCATGCACGAATACGTACGAGGACTGAGTAAAAAGCACTTGCCTGTGAGTGAACGTCCTTATTTTGAGTACGTTGGAATGAGGAGAAAGACTTGGACTCTCTCAAGCAAACTCTGAGAAATCCAAACAGCTAAAGCTCTTGTCCGGTAGTGATACTTCCAAAAAAAGATGACAACTGTGTCCACATTCGAGTATAAATACAGTGTTCAGGCCTCGATAACATTTGAGTTTGATCAGAGATGCTAAGGCATGACTGCTATATCGTTATTAATCTTCATTATCACCACGAATATATGTTGCTATCTACTACTGCCCTTAGTCGTTCTGATGAACCCAGATCGGCCTCTTTACGGTATTCCTTCCAAAAACAGAATAATCGGGTAAACGCATCGACAAAGATCTGGACGGAAATGTGTGACAGTGTTCTCACAAGTGCGAGCCGTGAAACAAACACAATACACTCCTCTGTAGTTGCAGGCGTGTCTATTTCTGCTTTCTAAAACATTAACATACAGATCAGCAGTAACGCGCCTTTTGTATACATCCGAAGAGGTTCTCGATTATCTTTTTGCTCCAAGCAATGAATGACCAAAATCGAACATGCGTCCTGATACCGTACAAACACCTTCTTTCGTACAAATCGTGCTATTCTGTCGTGCGGCCGCAATAAATCGAAGTACAACGAACTGTCGTAAATATAAGTTCCGGTAATTTGTTTGGATGAGCTTCTTCACCCCGTCATATCCTACTAAGCATAGACCTAATTCAACGCAAGGCTATAACTATACTCGTCCTCGATGTTTTGTGAAAGCCACAATATGATGCAGCTCAACATAATCGAACCATTGCACACGATGTTGGACACACCCATGCCCAAGGTGGGAAAGGTGTACAGTTTCATCAAAAACTTCAAAATAAACACCATGAACGAGCCGGCCAAACCCCCCGCGAGCAACGAAAAGCCAAAAAAGAGAATCACTCGCGCGGCCCAAGCATTACCATTGCCGTCCCCCAAAAACAGGTTCTGGCCCTCGGAAAACAAGTTCGATTTCTCAATCAGATTCACAATAAGCATGCCGAGCGTCGAGCAGATAAACGGAATCCAGTCCACGAAAGTCACGTGCACCACACTGGCGTTCACCGTTTTGGAGTATATGGCGGCGTCTACCATGGACCAAAAACCAATGGCAAATAGCGCGCCTGCAACATAAATTCCAACCGACCTCAATTTCTGCGACTTGGGAAGACGGAGCAGAGCCGCGCTGATGCGAAAAAGGCCTCTCAGCTGCTCCATTGTTGAAAGGAATAAGTGATGTGAATGTATGGGAGTGAGATTCGGTCGATTGGCGATAACGGGTGGCCTGGTGTACGGGTGTAGGCGTGGGCCGGGCGCGTAATTGCATTACGCGAGTGACGCGAAATTATCGACGTAATGCCAGGAAGTGGTGAGAGGCCCGCGTAACTGTGGCGTACCTTGGCGTAACCGTGGCGTAATGCGGTATAAACATCACAGACGTTGGTACCGTAATATCGAATTACGCGCTTCACTGCGGCCGAGGTGGTCGTATAAAGCTTCTTTAATTTATATTTTTTTGTAGTGTTTATAACCGATAGTGATTACCATATTACTATTGTAATTGCATTCCTAATACTCGCAACACTGGGTGGCGGCACAGCTTAATGGGCCGATACCGTGAGATCAAAAGTCCATTCGAGGAACAGAAACATTAGAAGGTGCTGAGCTGCACTTCATAAGGATCTTCATTGTTCTTCGAAGAGGCTCGTCTCAAGAAGCAGCTCGTTTCTGTATTTGGTGAGTATACAGTGACTTCTTGGCCCTAGTGGGGTGTGGACAGCTGCCCTTGCTAGACGGATTGCTATAGACAATATGCTCATGTCACATGTGTATCAGAGTGTGACTCAGTGTGTCCTCAATTTCCATATCAACGTAGTACAATCTGCTCTTGAATATCAAGAATTACAATCAATCAGCGCAAAGAAGTAAGCAGCTTATCTTTGATGTGGAGATTGTGTCCCCTCTTGGAACTGACCTCTCTTGATTGTAAAAACCAATCTTGAATTGAAGGCATACTTCAAAGACTGTCAATTCCACCAGTGTGCGTCGTCATCTCAGTCTAACATGTGTGTCGTCATCTCAGTATTCCCTGCGTATTCACAGAGAGCCATTATTCTTCGAATTATTCTGCTTAGTTCGAAAATCTTATTGCCTTTGGATTGAAAAAAAGTTGAGAGTTCCTTTCTTTCTCCTAATGTTGAAGGGTGCCCAGAGCATCTTTTGAATCACCCTGCGACTCAATTCCCAAATCAGGAAGACAACACCTCCTTGCCACTGCTATAATGACGAGTTTCCAAATTATCCGTTCTTTCTCCTTTTTTTCAGTTTCGAGGAGATGAATTCAACAGAAAATGCATTTTTGGGTTCTTTCGTCCAACGTCACCCAAGTCAGTTCTAGCTTTATCTTCGTTTGAGGACAGGTTTTTTTCTCTATCCTCGGATAGATACTTGTACTCTTCACCGATCTATCGAGATCCATATGGAGGCATCACTCCTCATGCTCTCAGTGTTCACACCACACCTCGCCCTGTTTTCAGCCATATCTCTCAGATTAAAAAACCCTAGTTGTCCCCTCCACCCCAAACCTTCTTGCTCATCAGTCTCCTCAATATCCTCGGTATCGTCTCCCACGAATCCTCAAAGTCCACAATTTAATCTTTCGCCACAGTGTGCCCCGGAGTGATGAACGAGGATAAATTGAAAAGCGAGAACGAGGGCGTTTGGAGTTGGAATGCTTTGGGGAGTATGAGCGATATTTCAAAGGTTATGGCGCGTTGCTGACCACCTTGGCAATCACACAGTGATGACCAATCCATTCTCGGTGTTTTAAGCACCACCCCATGATCCTGGCATTCGGAAGAGCTCTCCTTGGTGCTTTTGATGAACCTTTCCATGTATAAAGTTGACCATTTAGGCCTACTTCAAATAATTGATGGTCTATCAGCATTATTTTCCTGGGAATGACTGGTAGATGTTTGGGGCCGCGCGTGGGTACTGACTTCCAGGAGCAAACGCTGGATTTTTTGGCAAGATTCTGATCAAGTAAGCTCCGCGCGCTTAACCTGAAACATCATGAGAGGCATTTTTATAAATTTAGAAGCCCCCTTGAGTTATTTCTTGTTGATTCCAGAGGTGAATCCAGAAAAAGACTCCCTCCCAATTACGCCCTCCCTTCTAGTTCTTCAAATACATCACCTCATCATTCAAAAAGTGAAGCCTCCTCACGCGACCTCCATATCAGGTGTGCCCTCGCGAGAATCACTCGAGTTTTCCGCTGGCGTTTCTGCCCGCAGCTCGAGAGGGGTGGTATCGGGACTCCTCACCGGTGTTTCTGTGTCGCTTCTCGCCAAATCATCGTTGAGTTTCCTCATCAATAACTGTTCCGTGCCACTCCGAAGCCCATCTTTACGATCCTCTACCGAGTCATCCAAGTACTCGTCACTAAGCTCGTAGACATCCACGTTTCCGGAGAGACTGCACATAGCCAAATGAACGCCCCCGTCTTCGCTGGCCACGTCTAGGATGGTTTCCCCATGCTGAAGCTGGTACACTATAGCCTTCGATTGCAAGTCCCAAAATAGGGCGCCATGGGTATCGGAGCCCGCGGCAATAAGCGGACTTTTGACTTTTCGAATAAAAACAGAGCCGCTGTTGTATTTGTGGTTGATGGGCGCCGTGCCTCCGGGCCCCAAGAACGTCTTCACCACCTTGTTGCTCATATAGTCCCAGAGCCTGATTTTTCCGTCTAGACTCGAGCTTAGTATGAACTTGCCATTTGGGGAAATGGTGACCTTTGAAATCGGGAAGTTGACCACGTCGCTGGTCGATGCCGTCGCGGTTCCGTGCGACGTACTGTTGTATATAAGTGTCTTCAAGCATTGGCCCGTTTCGGTGTCAAAAAGCCGCATGAGCCCATCATAAGATGAACTCACAATGAGAGTATCGTCTGGAGTCAAACAAACCGAACTCACAGGGTCGGAATGCGCGGCAAGAGTCTTGAGACTGTTCCCTGAGGTGAGGTCCCATAGTACGATTGTTTCGTCGGCAGCGCCGCTAACAAGCATGCTTCCTTTCGAGTTGAATACAACAGTAGTAATGTGATAGGTGTGTTTCTTCAATATACGCATGCATTTGCGCTGTGGCACCGACCAGAGCCGGATAGTCAAGTCATCTGATCCAGATGCTAGTATATCGCTATCTATCGGCGAAAATGCTATGTCCGACACGCCCTTTGTGTGTCCCTTGAGTGAAGCCAAAAGCAGGCCGTCTGTGAAGTCGTATATGCGTATAGTGCCACTTGAAGAACACGTGGCAAGTTTAGTGTTGTCCTTTGAGATCTTGACTGCATTGATCAGTTCATCTCCATATTTCGGTAAAGAGTACTTGTGTGCATATAGCAGGTCATATAGAGGCAGCAGATCCAGCCCATTAAGGGAGATCGAGGCATCTGATCGGCTCTTTTTGTCCAGGGGCCCATCCATTGTGTGACACACGATTAGTACTTGTTTTGTTTGTTGTGGTTAGGTGACGCGCGTTAACTCTTATTTGGCGATGCGATATGGAGTTGCGATATGGAGTTGCGCGTAGGCCATAAAGTGGTGGGTAGAGACGATTCGTTATAATCTGATTTCGGAAAAATTGTAAATGTAGGAAATTGGGGCATTTGGAAATGGGAAAATCGGATAATGTTCAAGTTTTTGGATGGAAAAGACTCAGTGGTTGTTTCGATTGCTTGCCATATTCTGAAGGTAGCCAGACCTGCTGATAAGAATCTTCATTTGAATAACTTTCAAAAGTTGAGTTTCAAAAGGTAGGAGCGACCATTTTCACCAAGAGTGCATTTCTTGGTAGAACAACCTGTGACATAGGAATACCTTTGTCAAATTTAGTGAATTCCATAAGCAGGTGTATCTGTCCCTACTAGTTGAAGAGCATCCGCACAGCTCATGTAGGGCACTTCAACTGATGGAAATTTTCATTTGAACGATTTTCATTTCACTTTTGGTGAAGGCATCTTCTCAGACTTCGAGAATTCCCTTGATCAAATTCGTTCGAGAAAATGTTCAGGGGTAACAGATAAAAGGTCTGTGATCAGCCAGTACTAGTCCACAGTGGATCTATCAATGCGTCAACAACGAAGCTAACGCATGTTCTGGCCTGACTCTCATGAACTTTTGATTGAATCACGATCTCATCTTTGACCATACCCAAGCCGCTAATATCTGCCCTCTTTGAGTTGGGTTTCCTTGGAGCACCTATCGAGTCACTGAACTGGTTTCTTGCATCATTGATGGCCTTCTCGAAATCCTCGGGAATCGACAAAAGGCTGCTTCCATCCTCGATCTTGATCGCCCCACATTCAACTCGTTTTCTGTAGAGTATTCAATGAGCATGAGCGGTCTCTTGACGGTTTTCCACCCGAAAGAGTCAAATCCGGTGTCTGTATAAACTCGAGTTTGTCTTCGGAGACCTCAGGGACTTTTCAGGATTTGATGGCCTAGTCTTTGTCTCGAGCAAGAGATCAATCATAGACAATCTTTCAGCCTCAGATGGAACACGCTGAGCTCAAATGTGACCGTCTGCCGCTCATAGCCTCAAACCCACCAGAGATTCGGTGCCTTTGAAAACTTTCGACAAGCATCTTGTTAGGTAGCTTTCGGGCATCCGAATTGACGTTTTGGATATGCTCGTCATCTGATTCATACCAGCATTTTGTTGAACAGGAACCTGCTGCTCCGTCTGCCCTGAAAACTGGTTTCCGAAAGGGTCAGTGGCATTGTCGTTTTCAAGAGTACGGCATCGCTCCTCCGGTGAACTGATTTATATGTCTGAGTATCATGTCGCGTGTAGCCTGTTCCCAAAGAAGGTCGGAGGAGCTATGTGTGGGCCACCTGTAGACACACATCCTCTTGGGATATCCCGTAGTCCCGCTTTGAACCTGAGGTGATCGGAAGTATCAAACGAGAAGGCCATGGTAGAGATATCGGCGAGATTGTCTTTAGCACCAAAATACTTGGCTGTAACCTTTCTCAGGTCAATCATCTGTTTCGCGGAGTGTGCTCTAACACGAATGTGCTTGGTTCCTGGGAAGGGCACGTTGCTCTTGATCGTCTTGGTAGCACGATAATTGTCACAAAGAACTGGAAACGCATCACTCAGTCCCAGCTCAGCAAGTAGGTTATTCAACCAGGCTTGACCTTCCAATTGATAGGTGTGTTTCCATATAGAATAGACCCGGGTGTTACACGAGATCATGATGTCTGGATCTCAGCAAGTACCGAAGGACACGCTTAGCATCTTTCATGTGCACTTTTTCAGGACAGAAATGCACAGGAAAGATATCCGGAGAGTCTCATGACGATGTGGTTAATGTCAGACCATACTGTGTTGGCAGCCTACAGAAGCTTACTGATCTGCCATAATCTCTGTGTGGTGATGCGATGTGGTCCCCGAGTGGAGGGCTAGGAATGCTGTGCCAAATCCTGTTCGTACCTAAGGGATTCTTCAGGAGTCCAAGGTCTTTCATCTCAGATTTGATGGACAAGTCGTTCTTGACTTTATCAATGTGGTTTTGATTGGGCCCAACAATTATCAAATCTTCCACATAAAGTGCAAGGATAAAGACGTTGGGTCCACTTTCCTTGAAATGAACGCATGGTTTATTAGTAGCTCGCCCTTGCTAGATGAGTTCGGTGGCTAGCGTCTCATTTCACACGGGAGGAGCCTGGTTAAGGCCACAGAGAGATCGAACGAGCTTGAGTGTGTATTCACCAGTGTCTTTATGACCCTCGGGAACAATGTGGTGCCCTGAAGGTTGAATCTTCCCTTGGAGGAAAACGCTCACAGTCACAGACTTTCGTGCTTGATGACTGGGGACAAAAGTTATTCATAGTCAATGCCCTCAAGCCTTTTGCTACCAAGCGAGCTCTAAAGAGTCCACTGTCTTTAACGGTAAAACTCAGCGACAACCAATTGGCTTGGTCATTGCTATAATCCGCCAGTGAATTATCTGTCGAGAGTCGACTGGAGAAGAGTTGCGTTTTGAGAATGCAGACTGGTCAACTGGGGGCGAGGCCCATTTCATCTCCCAGTTATCCTCCCAATTATCCTCCCATTGGGCCAATCATTTTTTCTGCGATTGCAATAAACTCCAGTGTGAAGAGAAACAAACGACCGTTGGCTGAAACGAAACATGTCTAAAAGACATAACAGACATTCGAATAAGCCCTCTTTTGCGGCGATTGTATTGGCATCAGTTTGCAAGGGCACAAAGTCATAAGTTTAGGACAAAACTCCCCTTTTGACCTGGATCAGTACAAATTCAGTTGTTTGAGAAAAAGCTCATCAATCGCCAGCATCACACGATTCAGAACATAAAGTTTCCTCAGAAACCCTGATCACACCATTCAAACGCTTCCTGTTCATATATCCACCCTCGCAATTCTCGAGTGAAACTGAGAATACTAATCATTCCCAAGTTAACCCTAACGCCGTCGCCTCAGAAAACTCGTTTCCGCAAACACCAAAAAATGTCTAGCGAGAGCCTTCTCGGCTGTCGAGAATACCGCGAAAGTCCATCTTCTCGATCTTGTCGAGCCACGAATCCATAAGACTCCTCTCAATCTCGTCCATTGCCGTGGGCGGATCCGGCTTTTTCGTAGTATCTTGCTCAGCACTAGATAGCAAATATTGCGACGGAACAATAGCCCTTTGTAACTGCTGCTTGCTGGGGCTGTTCGCCTTGGACACCTCTTTCAAAATGTACTTGAGATACTGGCACACTAGAATCTTGGAGTGCGGCTGTTGAGGATCTGATCCCTGACATGGAGTGAACGAGTCGAGGAGTATCTGATTGAGCGATGCAACGGTATCATAGTCTTTCTTTGTGAGCGTAGTGCGTTGCTCCAACTTGGCAAACGCCTTAGTGAGGCCTCGTTGAAAGTCTGCTTTCATCATCTTGCTTGATTTGGTCAATTCCAGCCTCGTCTTTTTCTCCTCCACTTTCAACAGGTCCTTTTTACAGGAGCTGTCCCCCTCGGCTCGCGAGTCCGGAGCAATGCTGATCGAGCTGAAATCGAAATGTATAGAGTTGGTACCCTTTTGTGGGCTGCCGCCACATTTCCACTTGTTCTGGTTCTGTGCTATCTCCGTGGGTGCGTATACCCGCTGAGACTTGACAATATGGTTATCCTGGTCCCAGAGCCGTTTCCTGGTGATGACTTTCTTCAAAAACTTTTTGGACGTTTCAGGCCGAATGTCTCTGGTGTTCAAGATGAACTCATGTTGTAGGAGCATCAGCGCAGAAGGTCTGTTCCGCGGATCGAAATTACAACATTTCTTCAAAAAGTCTTTGAGTGAGTACGACCAGTCGTGCCGCATGTCGAGATCCAAGAGCCCGAGGAAGTCCGAGTTGTTTTTGCACGATGAAATCTTACGCAATGCTTGCATCGGGGTGAAATGGTCTTGGAGAGGGGGTTTTCCGTTGCGCAACTCAAAAATACAGCATCCGAGGGACCATATGTCGGCCTTGTAGCTGTGGCCGCCGGAGTTGTTCATGATCACCTCGGGCGCCATCCAGTATGGAGTGCCCACAGTTGTGTTTCTTCTTGAAAAGCTGGAATGGAGCTGGGTCAGCACCCCGAAATCGGTCAACTTGACCTCTCCGTTCTGGTTCAAAAGAATGTTTTGCGACTTGAGGTCCCGGTGGATCTTCCCCTGATTGTGCAAGTACTCGAGAGCCAAAAGGATCTCGCGTGCGATTACCAGAATGGTGTCTTCGTCAGCAATTGGCCCAGGACACAATAATTCGTACAAAGAGCCCCCGTCAACATATTCCATAATCACCCATAGTTTGTATCCTTTCACAAAACACCCAAGATATTGTGTGATTTGCGCCAGGCGGCACTCTGAAAGAATCTGGATCTCGCGGTTGACCTCGAAAAAGTCCGCCAGCTCATGCTCGAGGTCAATTTGTTTGATCGCCACTTCCTGGCCCGATTCTTTGATAATACCTCTGTATACGACACCAAACCCGCCTCTCCCCACTTCCTCGCATACCTCCAATTGGTCCGAGCTGAGGATCCGGGCCATTTGTGAGGAGATGGTGTAGTATTATTTGGGTATAATGCGACCAGCGGCGCGAAAACCTGGAGAAAATAAAGAAGAAGGAAATGGGAGGGTAGGAATTTTTTTTAGCGAGAAAGGAGATTTGGTGTATGAATAGCTTGAAACTGAAACTGGATCGTTTTAAATCCAAATTTTCGATCTCACTTGTTGAATCTCACTTGGATGCTTAGACTTCATAAGCTCATTCATGTCTGCTGGCTGCGACCATACCTCCGATGGCCAGCTCGCACATAAATAATGAATCCTCAACCTTCGAAATCAGGCACGTCTCCATCGAGAGATTCGCAAACGCTTTCCAATCTTGGATAACCGAAATTTACAAAATAAGCCCCAAATATTCTTTTCCCCAAATGTTCAGGAATATTCTGCGCCTACGATTGCCATGTCTGTTCGTCGAAACGCGAGTGCGGCTCGTGCCTCAAATTTCACCAGAATTTCCGTCCAAACGCTGGATTTCCCTGAGTTTCTCTCAGCGACGGCAAGATACGTTGAACGAGATTTTCATCGCAAACACTCTTCGATCGAGCAAAACACAGCCCGAAAGCGAGTATGTGCGGTGCACGGTGTACGACAAAAACGGCGACATGGCCGTTCACGGCTTGACCATGCGAAAACTGGAGTTCATGAGAAAGTATGGGATTGCTCCGCGGGACCTCCGGAAAATGATCCGGTCGCATACCAACCATACGCCGGGCAATAGCGGGCACCATATGGAGTTTGTGCCGCTGATTGTCACGCGGAAAAACTGCGTGCTATTGAACTTGCTCAACATAAGGGCACTCATCAAATGCGACTCTTTGGTCATCTTCGACTACGCCCATAGTTCGCGGTTCTCGGAGTCGTACTCCCAGGGCACGTTCTTGAAAGAGTTGTCGGTCAGACTCAAGAACTCGCATCCTGATGCCGCGTCGTTGCCATACGAGTTCAGGGCATTGGAGGCCATTTTGGTGGATGTTGCGTCGAACCTCACCATCGAGTTGAACGTCCACAAAACCGTGTTGAACAACATATTGGCGAGTCTCGACAGCTCCATCGAGAGGGTCAAGCTCCGGTTTTTGCTCATCCAGTCCAAAAAACTCGGCCAGTTCCATCAGAAAGCTAAGCTCATCAACGACCTCCTCCATGAGTTGCTTGACCAGGACGACGAGCTCAACTCGCTTTATTTGACCGAAATTCTGCAGGGAAAGGTAAGACAAACGTACCACCACCAGGAAATCGAGTTGCTTTTGGAGTCCTACTATGCCACCATCAACGAGACCATCCAGACCGTCGAGGACTTGAGCTCGCAGATCAAGACCTCGGAAGAGATCATCAAGTTTGTGCTCGATGCCAACAGAAACGACCTCATGCTTTTGGGCCTCAAGTTCTCCATAGGTTTGCTCTCGATGGGCATCACCATGTACGTTGCGGCGTTGTACGGCATGAACCTCGAGAACTTCATTGAGGAAACCGAAGGCGGATTCGAGCTCATTATTGTTTTTGGTTCAGTTAGCTTGGCCGTTCTTTTCTTTTTCTGCACCAAGCAACTCAACAAGCTCCAAAAGATCACCATGAGCAACGCCGCGCGTGACCAAGGGTTTATCGAAAGCATGCGCAAAAAGTAGGTCTATTCTTCGGACGTGAGCGTCACTGGGGCAAGAAATATTGGTGCCTTTGACTCGCTGAGCTTCCGTTTTGAGAGTACTGGCGACGAGGAAGGAGAGGGGCGTGGGGTAGCCCCAGTTCGAAAGGGCCTCAACTCGAAATTCTCGTTTTTCACTGGCGCCGGGCTTTGTGGAAGGACCTGCTCTGTCTTGCTTTCGGAGACCTTGATTTCAATATGGGCGGTATTTTTATCGGAGTTGAGCGAGGCAGACCTGTTCCTGGCGTCGTGTCTCTTCTGAATGCCGAGGTTCTGTTTTTGTTGCTCCTGGCGCTTGATGTACGCCTGTTCGCTGTCAATAAGAACGTTATGAAGTTTGTAACGCGTGTCGAGGGTAAGCAAGTCCTTTAGAAGAAGATCGTACTGCTCGAGTGGTGGCCGGTATCCCGAGGCATGTTTGACAATCGATGGTCTCATGATCAAGTGCAAAAAGGGAATCGCAGCTATAGCCTCCAAGCTGTTAAGTTCTGATGCGAGTTTTTGCAATTCTGCTTGTGTTGCTGTGGCTTCCTTCTCGACTTTGTCGGTCACGCCAAACCCCTTGAGGACGTCAATGTTGAATGTGGAAGCGATGTGCTCCAAGATGTAGACGAGCGAGCTCAAGTTGTTTCTCGGTATAGACCCCAATATTCTCATTGTTTCACACAATCTTTGCACTTCAGCGTCGTCTTCTTTGCGAGTGATTCTGTAGTTCGCAATGAGCGAGTCGTGGACAGTGGACGGAATGATAGAGTCACTGATCTCGAGAAGCCAATTTTTGATGAAGTTCACCAGGCGAAACACGTCTTTTTTTTGCAAGTGAGTGATCGCTAGATCAAGGAAGGACAAGTCGGGGGAATTTTGGATTTCGTCGGGCTCGAGCTCCTGGATATCACTCAAAATATCATCCTTGATGAGCCAATACTGCTGGTAATTGATGGGCATCTTCCACGCGGCACTGAGTTCCAGCCTGGGGTGGGTTTCGAGCATTTTAAGACACTCAAAAAGGAAGACAGGAGTCGAGTGTAAACTGAGTGGCTGCTCAGAAATCTTATCACTGACCTTGGCCTGAAGCGGGATATCCTTATATAGATTGAACTCAAGCTTAATGTTCTGAAAGTTCGTATTGAGTTGTGACATTTTTGAGTGGCGCCCCTGGAGATGGTCGGGAGCGAGGAGAGAAGGAAAATAGACGCCCGAACTGAAGGTCTCCACGCCTTTATCGAACTCCAATAGGTGGTTCTTTGGATCATTGAACTCGGAAGTAAACCGGTGGCTGAATGCCTCAAACTCTTTGGCAAAATTTGAGCTCACTGCCTGAAGAATCCGCAGCAAGTCCGCAAGGCATTTGTAGACGAGCTCGATCTTGAGCTTTTCGAAGGTTTCAAGACCCTGACAGGCGTTGAATATCTTCATTTCAAGGAGATGCTTTTGCTTCTGGAGCTCACTATAAGCCTCGTTGTAGTTGTCCTCGCTATCAAGCAAGTCGTCTTCGGAAAAGCGGGGCTTCGAGAGTGTGTTCTGCATCAGTTTGAGCACCCCATTGAATCGCTTGGTGGTGTTGGTGGTCATGTGACTCCATGTTTCGTCGAACTTCCCCATATTTGAAACCCCCACAGTTTTGTTTTCGACCAAAGATACGGCCGCCTCTGACCACTCGAACCACATGCCCTCGCTACTGAATTTCTTTGCGAAAAAGCCCGTTCCTACTACGACTTTCAGATCCAAAAGAATCTGGCCTAGTTTCTCGAGATTGGATCGAGTTGGATTGAACATTCTGGGCTTCTCTCGTCTCATGGCATCACACAAATTCTCACTGGTGAAGATCTCGTTGCGGTAGCCCGGAAGGGGTATTTTACGCTTCGTTACGGGTACCGTCCGTATTAGTGCGGTCAAGAAACGCGAGAAAGAAACTTGGTCCTCAAACAAAATGGTCCCAGATATCGAGATCGGGAGAATCAGGCTAAACTGGTCATCCATAGCACTCAGAAAAGATTCTTCATGTGACACTCGTGGTAGCGATTCCGCATCGGAGTCCTCGCTTACTTCCTTGTGTATCGGAAATTCGCCAAGGCGGGAAATAGTAGTATACTCCTGTTTGATGGCCTCAGCACGTCCATACGCGTGCTTGTACTCGTCGAAAAGATCACCCATATCCGATAAATACTGCTTTACCTGGGGTTCATGGTGCTTCATAAACAGGGTAACTTTGTCTAGCACGACCAGATCGATCTCAGACGCCGCTTTTTGGTGTATTTTCAGATCCTGGCGCGTGCGGTCTACAAACTGTCGAAACACATAATCCATATCGAAATCCGCCTCCTCCTCCTGCCGATAATTAGACCTTGATGCCTGGCGGTACCCACTAGCCTTACGATCCACCTTTTGTCCTCGAGAGTTTCGGAAAGCGCTATCTATTGGGTACGAGACATCGGCCATATTGGCAAGATACTCGCCATTGGCGTGGAAGTGCTTCATGTAACTAAACACAAACCGGCGAAGCTCATGGAGCTGCCCCAAGGAAAGAACCAGTTGTCTCGATAAGCGGTCGATCCCCGAGATATAGTCGGGCGACCAGAACGAGTTTGCATACTTGCTCATAATGAATTATGGGTATAATGCTGGAATTGATTCAAGTCAGTACTGTTGTTAGTAGCAGTTAGTTTACGTGGTGTATGCTAAACAAGGTCTTGTCGCGAAGTAATGTTTAGATCAGCATAGACGCGTTTGTAGATCTGGCGTTTACGGTAAGTCTAGGCAGTGAAGCGCGTAATGGCGCTTTTCCGCGCGTAAAGCGAAACTGTCGGCGTAATACCTAAAAGTTCGCACGTAAGGAGGTGCGTAATGCGTAATGAACGTTGGCAGTCGCGCGAAGTGCGTAGCGTATTTCGTACTCCGCGCGTAATTGCGTAATGGCAGATTTCGGCAGATTTCGTAGACACGTGTGCAAGAAGAGGGCAAATCGAATGATCTATTCAATTCATTTGACAAAATCTGCGAAACGCCAAAATTAAGAGTCCACGGTAACAACGTTGGCGGAAAGATTCGTCGACTCTCGTTGTCTCCTTAACTCGCTTACTCCCCGACCTCCATTGTCAACCTCAGCATCTCGTCAGGCACTCCTCCGTTCGGCTTTAGTATTGCCAGCATCATGATAGAGATAGGAGAAATTCGAGCTCTTCCTTTGAAAAATTGCCGCCCACATGAGAAAAGAGTGGTTCCGCTGGGGGTGAGATATTTGCGGCCATGCGCGCCTTTTGTCACTCACACCATTCGGCGCATGTACCCATATAACTTCCCTTAAATGCTTCGGATTTCTCTTTTCGAGCGTCTCGTTATGCTGTGATAGACTGATAGCGAGTCTCGCTCAAATCACACTTGAGACGTTTCAGATTGGGGCAGGGTCGCAGGTGATAATCTGGTAAATGCTTTGAGAGGCGTATTCCCAATACGGCGGCAGCCAAATCTACGCTTTCCCTTGCAAATTACGTATATCTGCCGTCCCTTACACTTCCGACTGAATCATTCATCACCTCTTGCCATTTTTGGACGGTTGCAAGACTCATTTCATCCATTAAAGAGGATTACGCAAACCTCACGCGTTACGCAAAGCGATACGCTGAAGCTGGTGAGGGCCCCACGTAAAAGTTGCGTAATGCGTAATGAGCATTACGTACGTTGTTATCGTTGAACGCAAACACTACGCAGAATAGATCACGCCTTCACTGAGTTTAGGCACTCGATAACTCGAAGCTCGAAAACAAATCATTCATCTGTTTTAGTGTAACACATGGAAAACTAAAAGTGTCTTTTCAAATCTATTATGCAAGGGTGGCTGCTGGGCATGCCATGCTATGTACAATGCTGATCCAGATATCCCGACACAAGATCATTCGGTTGAATATCCCGGTCTTTCATTTCGTTGGTGAGGTACTTTTCAAGCCCCGTGCGGAGCTTGTTCACCGTATCGATCTCGTTGCTGACTCTCATTTGTATATGGTGGTATCTCTCGTAGGATGCAACGATGGAGTCAGGAGCTTGTGGAATGGTAGCCTCTATAAGACCAGATATCCCTGCCTTTTCCAGAGTGTTTTCCCAAAACTTCTTCTGGCGGGAAATACCATCGACTATGCCTAACCACTTGTGCTCCTCTTCCTCGGACAAAGGCTCCCATGGGTACTTCAACACATTATCTTCAGTTGTGTTTTTGTAATGTATCACTTTTGCTTCGAGAACATTGAGCTTGGCTCGCGAAAGCCGTTTCATGATCTTGTAGTGCTCGCTGAAAAGCGCGTGTGGGATGGGGTACGGAAACGCCGTTCTTGCTTTTTTGGGGTTACTCACGAACCGGCCCTTGAGGTTCTCGTACTCGATTGTTTCGACGGGTAAGCTCAACATTTTAGTTGCATCGTGATGTAGCACCCCTCGAGCGAAAAAGGTGAGTGCGGGAATGTGGTAATTGTCGTTGTTGCTGCAAAAAAGCTCGATCACACGGCCGTATACTTCTGGTGGAACTAGCGATGTCTGAGGGCTTAGTCTGTGGTAGGCACAGATAATGAGGAACCCTTTGTTGTTGAAATTCGGGTTGGCCTCAATGGCGTTGGCGACAATCTTGATTGTGAGTGCATCTATCGCCATTTCAGGGATCATTTCCTCAAACACCACCGAAAGCTCCTCATTTTTCGACATGTGCTTGATTCGATGGGACAAAATCTTCTCGGCCATGCGAGGACTTTGTCTCCAGTCCTTTCTGCAGAGATCCAGCTCCAAGAAAGTAATAACCTCGTTTGTATCTTTGGTCGTTTGGCCGAAATCGCTAAGAACCTGGATGCGCAAGTTGCTCAGAACAGGTAGGTTGACTGCCAGGATCTTGTTCAAGAACGTTTCCTTTAAGAAAATGTTGTCGATGCAGTCGTACACACGGTTCCACGTAGTGAGGTTTAGCCTGAGATCGAACTTTTTGACTAAACTCAAAAACGTGATGGCCACCTTGTATGTGCTCACTAAGGAGCGCCGATTCATATGCACACGGCACATTCTCAAGAGCTGGTTGATGGTGTTGATGTTGGGCTCGTGGCCGTCTTTGACCATCACCAAAAGAAGCTCGCGAGCAAAAGAGCTCTGGAACTTGTCGTACCCAAAGAATTTAATGAGGTAGTTGTACGTTTCAACAGACCTGAATCGCTTATACTGGAGGTTCTCGAGGTGGTGCGTGTGCAAGAGAATCTCGGGGATAATGCCACTCAAAAGAGACGACGAGTTCCGGTAAAGGACCTTCAGATGGGTCAAAAAGTATATGTACTTCTGGAACTTTTCTTTGGTGAGCGGATCTGGCATTGGCGGAATCTCCCTAAAGTGGTACCGAGGAACATCGTCGTACCTAGTATCGTGAAAGGCCTGGTCTTCGCGGTCCAATACAGCAGCCAAAGAAACGACGTTCTGCACTGTTCCTTCATCTTTGAGGTTCTCGGGCGTCAATTCCACCAATAAATCGACCATTTTCGCAAAAACATCGCGTTCGCCAAGATAGTTGGCAAAGATCTGGAGCCGTTCCTCGCTCTTTTTGTTAGCGAGATTGAGCTCCGCACGTGCCTCATCAAAACGCTGCGGTTTGTCCTCGTAAACCTTGAGATTTGGCATATTGAGAGGCGCAAGAAACTTCTGGTATCTTTTCCGCAAATAGCCCAGGATATGGGGCCGGATCTGGTTCAAGTCCAGTCTTGGTACTCGAGGTCGAGCAGGCTTAATAGTGTGTTTTGGCACCTGATCCTGCGTCGGTAGAACCACCGAAGGTTTTCTGTTATGTCGCAGGAGCTCATGGTTGCGGACGACACGCGTGACTCTCGCCAACGCGTCTTTCAACGAGCTCATGTGAGCCGAGAGCTTTGTGGTAGATAATTTTCTGGTTCTCGAATGAGATTTTGCAATGCCTGAGGCCGGTTTTTCAGTGCGCACTGTTGCAGCTACTTGAAGATAGAGATGGAGGAGGGGTTTATGGAGAACAGAGGTGAGTCAGCTCAGAGAAAATTTGGATTTTGAGAGACGCCGATATTTGGGAATTTTCAAACTCCTCAATTTTTTTGGTCTGTTGTTCTTCATAGAGTTCTGCTGTGTGGTGCATTGTCATTAACTCTGTTCTCGGCACGTGATACTACTATGAGGGTAGTGCCTGAATATGGGGAGCACGTATTTTCATCGACTTGAGTTCAATGGCGACAGTTCACATTGATTTAAAAGAAGTATCATGCGTTGAAATTCTTCTTCTTCAGCGTATACTTCCTCATTCCGGCATCCTTCGGGTCACATGGCTCCATACAGTGTTGCGAGTAATCACTATGGAGATTATCACAAAATAGTTACTATGGAGATCGCGATCCCTAGTAATTAGGACAATCATCCAGTAATTATTCCACTACACGCAGAGTTCATCGAAACTTTGGGATATGTGTTTTCCTCGCTCTCCAAAAATCAGCGAAAGTCATATTTTGGCATACATGAGTGAATCGGGCTCAGTGTATTTCAGAGACCCAATATACAAAACCATAGTAGCGATCTGATGCTTAACTCCCTTGAAACACAGTGATCGTGACGAAGGGCGGGTACCTCCGTGTTGTGTTTGGAAGTTGTGACGAGGGTAATTAACGCGATAAAAAGGGAAAGCAATTAATACTCTAGGTCACGTTTAAGATTTGACAATTTCACGCATCAAGGTTTTCGACAGATACATACCCGTATAGCACAAGAGGTAGCCAGATCTGAAGCGTCATCATTTGGGACAATGTGTAACGATGAATTGGAAATGGCCTTACTAAGTATATAAGGATGTTCGATAGTCTGCCTTATTAGGAAGCCTTCTGTGAGCTCTGAAAGCTCAGAATGATGCCATAAAAGTTGGTTTTATTCAGGTATAGATATGTATACTTACCTCTTACTATGAATTAACTTTATCTCGAGAAATATAGTATTACTGATATTCACCAAAAGGTTAGTAATTAGTCTAGTTGCTCGCAACACTGGCCTTACATATTTATTCGCGCTATCGCCACCAGCGATTCAAAGAAACAAACATACATGTAATGCATCGACTCGCCTGTTCCAATTGTTGCTAGATTTAGGAAGGCCAGAGACCTCCATTGCGTTATGACGTATTGAATCGTCACCAATGCATGGCACATTACACTTCTAGACGGTACTAGATACCGACTTACCTTATAATTACCTCAATAGTGTCACAGATTACCGCCGAATGATTCTCTGTTTAAGCCGATTTCTCTCGAGATATAGATCTCAAATACACAGCTGTCGAGATTGTTGAGCCTCTGGTAGCTGAACTGCTAGAATATGAAACACTCTGAAGTTGAGGTATACTATGAGAGTGTCAAAATACCTACAATACGTACATATGTGATTCTACTACCTGTTCCTCGGCGCCAACACTGGGCGAACACTGGGCGAACACTGGGCGAACACTGGGCGAACACTGGGCGAACACTGGGCGAACACTGGGCACTGGGCGAACACTGGGAGGTTGTATTGATGTAGACGTTTAAAAAAGGGTGTGATGGCAGCGGCAACACAAATAGAATTGTTACGCATTGCCCTGCGATGATTACTGTTCCTTACCCCTATGGGTATAAACATGAAAACATTCTGATGTCCGCAAAAAATTGAAAGTTTGAGACTACTGCAAAGCCGAAGTCCGCGTCCCGTGGCGCTCGCAACACAATCACCCTTTAAGTTCACAAGAAGGGGCTTGCTTCCTTAGCTAATCGAGAGAAGCGCACAACTTTGTATACTCTGTCGTCTTTGTTGGTTTCAGATGGAAGGATATCAAAGAGATGCAAGAAAAGAGATCAGAATTGAGTATTGGTCTCAAAAGGAAGCTGCAAAAGTCACTGCAGAAGGTGTACGCAATATGGATAGAAATATAGAGTTTACCCGTTCAATGCGAGGTGAGATACCTAAAGAAAACCTGGACACAATCATTGCTTTGATCTAGTCTTCTGGTGGCATTGCTATATTCACTAATTAGTCTGTCTGTGGGATGAGACCAGAGACATTGCATAACCATCAGACAAGTGATTAAGTGACATCTTCCCATTGATGTTCATGATTACGTGGCAAAGTGAAAGTGTTTCAGCCTGACGTCAACCGTGAGACGTCTATTGGAATTCACGAAATCAAAAATGTTTTTCTTTATACGCTCTTTGCCAAGAAACAAGTCACTGGACCGGGAGCACCTACCGCATTCAAATTGATAATTGAGGCAAGCGGCTTCCTCCGAATTCAAAACGTTTCTCAATTTGGACCTTCACACGCGGTCATTCATTCTGCCAAGCGGCTAAAAGCGCCATTGAATGTGTGTGGTATCATTCGCTTCCGCTTGCATATTGTCGCTATCATGTTATGAAAGCTTTTACGGAAACAGCTGATCTCTTGTGTTCGGAAGATAGAAGCGTGGTGATGGCACAAACAATATAATGAAATCATGAGTTGTAAAACCATGCGTGTGCCCGATCGAAAAATCGAGAACTTCTTGAATAAGTACACATCATACACTGATCTCATCGACTCTGGTGTCACAAATTTCTTGGTCAACGATTGGTATGTAACGTAGCTCAAGAAAACGAGCAGAGCCATTACTCGAAAAAAAAGTACACATAAATGATGAGAAGAAGGCAAAGAAAGACTGGTAATTTTGGTGACGCTAATTGGCACGGAAAGTCTCATGGTCAAACTATTCTCCGATCCACACAAAACATACACTGTTAAACTTCGGCTCGTTGGTCTGAGCAGGGAATCAAGTGAATGCTTATCTTTCAAGAAAAATATTTCTCGGTGCAGCCACATATTTATCGTGGAGAATGGTGGAGATTTCATGCACTATATCAACATCCAAGGTCTTTTTGTGTCCATGACCATGAAGAAAGCGGCGATGAGAATGAATACACGGGCTCTCTGAATGCTATCACATCTCCATCCTCCGATAGCGATACCCTCATTTATTCGTTGATGACACAACCAGTGAACGAGGAAATTTCGTTGACACAGAATACGATTCTCCCAATTAAAGCACTCACAAGGACCGGGAATGGGCCAGAACCACGGGTGATATGACCCAGGGTGACCGTATACCTGAGCTGATTAATACTGCTCACCAGAGGATTACATCTTCAGACATGGTGTATATGAAAAAGCTGTGGATGAAGAGCGGTAAATAGATTGTGCCGCTTCCGATACAGTGTTGGTCGAAGTGATCAGTACATTTCTTTCTCCTATGCAATTGTTTCTGGCGTCGATCAACTTATACGTAAGTTCAATGATACGACCGTTCTAGAGTGGCTGAAAGCTACAGTGGCTGAAATGGCGTCTAGAATCGTGTCTCACACCTACCAACACAATCGCAAAGTGCCTCCTGTTGATGTTGTCAGAGAAAGCAGGGGAAGGCTTGGGGGTGAATGTTAATGACAACCACATTGCAGTTATATGAAGGCTCTCAGACCCTTTCTGAGACGTCCCAATGCCCTGGGTTAATGCCCAAATGTGGAGAGAGTATGGAATTTTCAAGTTCCCGATACCGTTAGTATCGTTTCGATAACTGCAAGCAGACACATCTTGTTGGCCTATGAAGCATGTCTAGGTGCAGATACAAAACTTAAAGCTGAAATGGTTCTTGCATCAGCTAACGTTTGGATTATTCTTGCTCTATGGCATAAGCCTGGTCTTTCCAGAGCTATAACACTCACCAAGGTTCATAAAGAGCCATTAGTTGACAAGCCAAAACCCTAGAACACTCCCCACGACATTGCAAAACCTGTCTCCACAATGCTCCATTAAGATTCCTGTCATATCAACTCTCGAGACAGTATAGAGGTCCACATAACTCAAACCAACAACAGGCATTGAGTCTTCGATTTTGCATCAACCCCTTATACCCCACATAGATCAACCACCAGGTATTCCGATAATCCATTAACTTCTTCCTCTATTAACCCTACACTCCTCACATAAAGTCGTCGTCGCCAAAGTCGTCAAAGTCCTCGTCCATGTCCTTCTTGAACCCAGGGTTGTTGACATTAGTCTTGATCGCAGGCTTGGCCTTCTTCTTGCCCGCTCCGCCCGTGGCAGTGCCGCCCGATTTCAGCAACCGCGCCTGCCTCTCCTGTCTCTCCTTTTCCCTCTGAATCACAGTCAACGTAGACACGACTTTGCGGACGTTTTCGACAGATAATGGCTGTACAAGATCACGGATCAAGTCGACCGCCAACGACGACGAGTAGTTCAACAAGGACGCGCCGGCCAACTCGGTCAACGCCGAGCCTACGGATTTCCGCAACTTCTCAAACTCCTGCTTGTTCGTGGGCTGGAACAACGGGTGTTCCTGCAAAGGCGTGTCTTTGGTGAGTGCCGGAGTCTTGCTGGCAGCACTGCCACCGGCCTTTTCTCTCGGGTGTGCAATCAATTCGTCCTCTAAATTACCGCCGGCGACTCCAAGACCCCCAAACAAGTCTGCCGCGTTGTTCAAATCCGCCAGCAACTCGGCCTGCTTCAACATCTCCCTCCGAGTGCGCTCGTCGACGGTATCGATCTCCAAGAGCGTCTGTTTGCCCGATTTCAACGCGAGTTTCTTCGCCTTGGCCTCGTCCTGTTTCTTCTTCAACTCGGCCTTCTTCTTCTCGTCGGCCTCCTTCTTTTTTTGCGCCAACTCGTCCTCGTCTACATCCCATGAATCCACCACTGGGTCGTCCTCGGCCTCGTCTTCCCACGAGGCGGAGGCATGCTGCGTTGTAGTTGGCGTATCGAAATCTTCGTCGTCCCACGACATTGTGTGTGTTTGCGTATTAGATTTGAAAAGGGGTAGTGAAGGAGGTGGGTGTAGTTTGAATACCTGAGTCCTGCGAATTGCTCGCTAAGTACGACTCTCGGCTTTGTCTGGTGCACCGGCCTGGTGAGCTGATAGAATGTGAAGGAGTAGAGATACAAGAAAAGAGAGGTCTATGATTTTGGATTGTTTGCTAGAGGGAATTGTTGGGGAATGTCTGGATTAGAAATGAATCTGAAAGCTTTTGGTAATTTTCCAGAGCTTTTTTTCATTTCCATGAAGCATGCTTCATGCTCATATTGATGTGCTGAGGAAAATGAGAAGGTTAAGATCAGAAATATAAAGATGATAATTTTGTACATAAATCACTGAAAACCTTCTTGTTTTTTTTTAAAAATTACTTTCAAATTTGAGAGTATAATAAAATATTTTCCCGTGAGAAGAAAGGATGTACGCAAACATCTTTGTGGCAACAAGCCTGACTTTGGTTATAACTCGACTCACATACTGGAATGACGGGTGCGGAGAGCTGTGAAGCTATAATGACAGGCCGTCCGTGAAGCTCCTAGCTTGATAGAATTTGAAAGAGAGAACCAGTCTAAAGACTTTGATAAGCGATTGGTTAATTTGGAAAATAATCAATGGTCCGAAAATTGAACTTATAGATGCCTCTACGTAAGCACCTCACTAGCATTTTCAGAGACTCAGACCATCTGTCTGATTTCAGCCTGCTTAGCGTGTACGCCGGTGTGCTCGGACACTGGTATACTCGGACACGCATGCGAGGCCTCAGCATTAAATCGCCATAACTTCAGAAATAATGCCAAAAGAAATATAACTACATAGAAAGATGAGGATACTTTGTTTTTTGATGTCCGGGTTGTTTACCTGCTCCACTACGCCTCGGGCGTTGCTTAGGTGATCTAGTACTCCCACAGCTCGCATCGCGAGACTTGGCAATTCTGGTTTTGTAGGTCTCTTGCGTCTCCTGATATAGAGGAAAGATATCCTCGACTTAAGGATCGCATTGGTCATTTATTCTCTTCCGGCTAAGACTTTCTTAATGCTGTTTTTGGAAAGTGAACTGTTTCAAGACGTCTTGAAAACCTTACACTTGATTCAATTGAGTATGTCATGGGTCTGTCAAGAACTCGAGGACTTCGGAACAAGGTTATCAATAATCCTCATTTGAATACTTAATTGCCAAGCATTTTGTGGCGTTGCGGAATTTCAAACGCGTTCGGGGCTTGCTGTTGGTGGACGTCTCATTGCGAGATTCAAATTTGGCGAGGATCATATCGCCATTTGCAGGTAACAATCCGGCGCCCGAGAAGCTGTATTGGACTGTCTTCCATTTATAAGTCATATGCCTGACTAGTGTTATTCACGGAGGAAATTAACCTTGTCGACTTTCGGTGCTCCATCACGCATATATTTGCAATGTGCTTTTTGTACATGTACTTTAACAGCGAAACAACCCACATCAAGAGGCTGTAAACGATAAGATGAGTGAGACAGCACTAAATAAACTCATCGGCTGTCGACTATCAAGAGTTGGTGAGTCCCTCTGGGTGGTAGATCTTATGGAAGAAAGCGATTTTCCAACCAGATCAAAGAAAGCTCATAATTTGTCCACCCGTTCTCACTCGCAGCGATTCTATATCCGAACGGGATCATCTCAAACCACTTCGCTGAATGCACTTTTGCCTGTCTTCACCCGGAAAATAATGAGCGGATCCAAGGCGCGACCAGAGAAGTAAGTACATTCCACCAAAGACGCCCTACCTTTCCCCAGCTCGCTGGCCATAACGAGGTCCTCTATATTTAGAGACCGACACTAATAATTGAGAACCGATCATCTACATCAGAAGCCCGTCTCGCCCACGTTATAAACATCATTTTCATCGGTACCACATTCAATCTTGGTCTTGATCATAAGGTCGAACCAACTGATATTTTTGTGGGTCTCCCGCTGGCGCACGTTTAGTATCGTAGATTTTAATTCTGGTAGCGATCTGTCTCTCTATTTTGTGACATAATTTTTCGTTGTAGGGAATTAAGACTCAGATGGCGCTGACATGGAGAACCCCACCGTCTGTGTTGCATTGTCTCCGACTGTCAAAATCCCCCGTGGGAATTAGTAAAATTCGTAATTCTTAATTACGAAATGATTGGCAATCGGAATCGTAACAGATTTTCTAAAACCATTGTAAATAGCCATTCACGTTACGATAATCACGAAGATGTATGAATTCCCCACAACATTGCCCACTGCTACTAGGTACACTGCTACTAGGTACACTGCTACTAGGTACACTGTGGAACCTTTCCGCATAGCTAAGTGCCTTGTTGTCCTCTCAAGTATTCCAGGTATCTGGAGCGGGAATCTTCTCGAGACTTTTTCACTCAAAATGTCTTTTCCGTTTGGAGCAAACCTGACGTACTCTTGTACAGCCTGAGCGAAGAACCACGCGGCGTCTCTGGCATTGTACCTGGGATTTCTTCCCGCGTCCAACAAATTAGGGATCAAGCCGTGCTTCAAGGTTTTTGCGGAGGCAAGAATATGCTGCTTTGCATCGTCAAACCTGCCTGGCACAATAAGAAGGCCACGGAGAGATAAACAAATCTCGGCCCCAGCACCGCATGTAATCATTGCTGAAATGAGGGAGACCAGCAGCCAAACTGGCGACTTTCTTGTCTGGAAGCAAAGAGGTCAGTTCGGCCTCCACCGGAAGGTGTGGTCCGACATTAGACTCGACCCCACCGACCAGTCTAAGTCTGCGCAATTC
>JAKTWD010000722.1:0-25456 GCA_030581935.1 Metschnikowia corniflorae
GAAAAAAAAATTCTTTGTATTTATTGGCTTCAATTAATCGGTTTACAAATTATACTGTGTTTTTTAATTAAATTTTTCCGATTTTTAGAGAGCAAAATTTTGGACAAAAAAACTAAAAATATAAATTTTTATTTACACAGGTATGATCGTCTCAAAATTCTCTATTACACCCACTAATTCTCATAATTTTATACATTTTCAGGAATTCACCTCATCAAGAAAACCACCCAAAACCTCGATAAATGAATATCCTCGATATCTGCATAAAAACGCGCGTTTTTAATGTATTCACTTATCGAGGTTTTACTGTACTGCGTATGTCTAGGACAATATATCGCGAAAACCTGAAGATACTGACTATACCTCTAATCTGCAAACCACAATGACTACAGACGCTCTATATACCGATTTCCAAGCTCAAACAGCCGAAATCGGCAATCTCCCTAAACACCTCTTCGAAATTCGCCGTCAAATTGCCCCGGCTGTTGGTCCACACACGCGTAGGGTTTGATCACGTGACCCAACCCCACACGCTGGCGCGTCTATGAGCCGCCTGCACACACCTCGACGAATACTTATCGCGGTGATTACGCCGCTTACGCCGCCTACGCCAGTGACCTCCCAGTATAAGAGCCACCCGGCCAGCACAATCTTCTTTTAAGAAATCCGATAGTTCTTTTTCTGCTGCATTTCTCACCTCTCAAATCCTCGCCATGGATAGACCCTTCTTGTATGAGCGGCCGCAAAAAAAACTGTGGGTATCCACGCTCTGGAGGCTTGGCGAAGTACTAGTGGTTTTGCTACTCGTATACCATGTTTGGTTTGCGCCCGAAACGGCCAAGAAACCGGCCAGACCAAAGAAGCAGAATGTCATTTTCATGGTCACCGACGGAATGGGCCCGGCGTCCGTGTCTTTGGCAAGATCTTTCCGTCAGCATAGAGATAAGCTCCCCATTGATGATCTTTTGTATTTAGACCAGCATTTTATAGGCACCTCCCGGACCCGGTCCAACGATAGTCTCATCACGGACTCTGCTGCGGGCGCTACCGCTTTCAGCTGTGGTTTGAAAACGTACAACGGAGCGATTGGCGTAGATCCCGAGAAGAATCCATGCGGGACCATTTTGGAGGCTCTTAAACTACAGGGCTACTTGACCGGACTCGTTGTTACCACGCGGATCACAGACGCCACGCCCGCGGCGTTCAGTTCGCACGTAGATTTCCGTTTCCAGGAGGACCAGATCGCGTTGCAGCAGTTGGGACACAACCCTTTAGGGCTGATGGTCGATCTCATTCTAGGCGGCGGCAGATGCCACTTTCTTCCGCGCAGCGTGCCTGGCGGGTGTCGCTCGGATGAGCGGAACTTGATTGCGGAGGCCGCCGCCAGAAACTTCACGTATGTGGGCGACCGTTTGGGGTTTGATTCGTTGCAACGGGGCAAAAACGTGTCTCTTCCTCTCTTGGGCCTTTTGGCGCCCGGGGACATCCCCTACGACATCGACCGCGACTCGGAAGTCTACCCGTCCTTGGCCGAGCAGGTCAAAACCGCACTTACGGCTTTGAGCGAGGCCACCAAAGACTCCGATCACGGTTTTTTCATACTCATCGAGGGATCTCGCATCGACCACGCGGGCCACCATAACGACCCGGCGGCGCAGGTCAGAGAGGTGTTGGCGTACGATGCTGCATACAAGGAGGTGTTGGATTTCATCGATGGCTCAGATGTGGCCACCGTGGCGATCTCCACCTCGGACCACGAAACGGGCGGACTCGTCACTGCTAGACAGGTCACTCAGGGATACCCAGATTATTTGTGGTACCCTCAGGTGCTTTTGAATAGCACGCATTCGGGCGAATACTTGGCCCGCAAAGTCTTGGAAAAGAGACGGGCCTTGGGCGCCGAATACGACTCTGCTGCGTTCACAAAGTTCATCACAACGGAGATCGTCGAGTCCGATATGGGCATAACCGATTACACCGCGGAGGAAATCGAGCAGATCTGTGAATTCTCGGCGTTCCCCGAGTCGTTGTTGTATTTCCTCAACAACATGGTCTCGTTCCGCTCGCAAACCGGATGGACCACCCACGGCCACTCTGCTGTTGACGTCAACATCTACGCGCACTCAAATTCCGACTATATCAATGGGCTCCTCTATCAGCGCGAGGCATACACTGGCCTTCTGGGAGACCACGAGAACATCGAGATCGGCGCTTTCATGGAAAAGCTTACCGGCGTGGATTTGAAAAAGGTTACGGAGTTGGTGAGGGATGCAAAGCACTCTCCGGGTGCGATGAACATGGAGACCGCAGGCGTGAGAGAGAACATGTTTGTGCATCCATTTGGGGAGTAGCTGTGGTGGGTGAGGTGTGTCGTGGAGGGTGAAGAAGAAAATAGACTGATAGATCAGTGAGATCAGTGATCGGTGTAACCTACTGTTACTCCGATGCTCACGCAGTCTGTTCTGAATAACTTTCCCTCAATTTCAGCGTCGAAGCCCACATCAAGCTTTTACCAAAGCAGATTACTGAACATATGTATATTTGTTTAGTAACACAACTCTGAATTGCTGATGGGATGTCGGAGCTTCGATATCAGCCTGAGAAAAATTTCATAGTGGATCTGAGGCCTATAAGAAAGACGATTGCTTAACATGCCTTGAGAGCCGGAGCAGAAGCCGAGAACGTGGATAACTATCGATGGAGGGCCATCTCAGAAAATTCCCGCGATCAAAACCGTACGAATGCATAAGAAGTAACCCGGATTCTTAATGATCTGGATAGAAATCCAAGCGCAAGACGCAATGACTGGCACATTCTCACACAGCGCTACAATTTTCTTTGACGAAATTCAATGCACAGGACTTTGAACGACTTGAAGGTTACTACTTGCACTTGTTCTCGATCCACTTCCCAATTGCCTTCGAATCTGAACCTTTTCAGGGGAAATATCCCACTGGGTTCCACTGCGGTGACGGAGACAAAGATATGCCTACTTGACACATGCAAACCTTTGGAGGAATTGTTCAAAGGTCAAGATCAGATCGACCGGTGTTTCCAACTTTTCCGGTGCGTTGATCCATGACGATCTCAGAGGTGCCGAGATCATCCCTACAGTGTTGCAAACAGGGCACCGCCCATTCTTGCAACAACCTAGATTTGTCGATTACGTGCAGTCGAAGGGTATTGTCATCGCCGCTTACTCCTCGTTAGGCTCATGCACGAGGATATTCTTCAAATGCCAATTCACATGAGAGCGTGGGCTCCGTGCCCACAAGTGTTTATCGTTAATTGTCCCTTCGCAGATCCAGCAAAGCTTTCTGGGTTTTATTTTCTTTTGCGTTGTGTCTCTCAACGCAGTAATATCAGAAATGTAACACAACGTGATTGTGAGATGTTATCTGTTTCCTTTTGTCATAGGGTGGAGATTTGCCCTAGTTTCAGAAGTATCAAGCCCTTGCATGCTGCAATATAATGGCTATCATGCTGAAATGGTTCCATTAGTCTGGGGCCAGGTGTTGTTGCATTGGGCCACTCAAAGAGGACTCGCTGTCATTCTAATCCAACAAGACCGAACGTTTGTTGCAGGACTTGGAGGTGAAGACGAAAGCAAGCTTGGACGTGGAATGCGTCTCAACTACCCATGTGACTGGGACAAGATCCCTCTTTTCCACTGATTTTGGTGGAAGAAGAGAGCAGTTTGTAGACTTTAGAATCTGTTAATGTTCCTGTTGCAAATTTTGTAGAAATTTATCCGATGGGGATATGAGTGCTGGCTAATGTAGGCGACCCAGTGTTGTGGGTAACTCTAAATCGTCGTAATTATCTTTTTGGGGAGGGGTTTTGACAGGATTTATTGAATTCTATCAAAGTATTTAATCTCGGATTAAGTTAATAATAAAACAAGGCATCCGACGTATTGCGATAAGGTTGTAGGTCAGTGACCCGCTATGACTCAACACTAGGTGGAAGGGCTCTCAAACATATTCATAATGGTATAAACGAGGAGAAATGATACTTGTAAGTTCCATAAAGCTCATCACGGAAGCCATTGTATAATTAGAATACTTCGGGTGATTCCAGTCTCCAGGCACACTCTGGCCAGCTCCCATTCAGCTCTGAGACCATACCAGAGCAGTTCATGGAGACAGTGATTACAATAGAGGAGAATCCTGGCATGTTTGCCATAACGCCGGAGGAGCTAACGGCTAAAAGGGGTCATGTTCAAGCTGTTAAGCAAGTCAAAGCAGTTGAAACATTCCCCAATTGAACGTTACAAACTCCTACAGATTTGCCTGAGGCCAGCCGGTTAGGACAATGGAAAAAGTTGTGGAAAGCACTACGCAAACAGAAATGACTAGTAATGATTTCACAGCCTTCCACTTGTCTAATCCCGGCTCAGATGTGCCATTACATCTCACGAGTACGGACGAATCACCGCAGTCCCGCTGTCACTTATGCCTCTTGAGTGTCGAGCCAGTCCAGTTGGTGAGACACCTTTACAACGAGTGTGAGACCACGAAATACTGGATTACCAAAACCAATGCATTGACAAAAGATGCTAGGCCCACAAGACGTCACGTATGAAACTTTGAATAGGCCAATCTGATTTGTTAATCTATTCGGTTAGGTGAAGGGAAGAAAAGGACGGCGTTATTCTTGTCCTCTCACTCGATAGACTATTATCCAAAGCACTCCATCGAATTAATTCGATGGGTCGATGACAAACATATAAGGGAAGATGGAAGAGAAGTTGATCATATTTTGGGCAGGCGGTTTTTGGCAGATCAAGTTCTGAGTGAAATCCCCGGGTGGTCAGTCGCACCTGAGATGTGGTTACGACATATTAAGGTTTTTTCTATACCGATGTAGTTTTTTTGTCGGCGGACTCAGCCCAAAACTTTTGTTCCCTATTATGATGTGTCTGTTTAAAGAAAAAACACCGAAAAGATTGCTTGAGAAGACCCGTATGCGTTTTTATCCATTAGTGTGTGCAACGTTTTTGATCAACACAAAGAGAAGCATTAGAATCTCAAAGGGAAGATCTTTCTATTAACATCACTAAAACTGCATTTGACAACTCCCACCAGAGACGTCAAAGTGTAATAGCCTGAAGAGCGGACTTTGAAAGGTCGTATCCACTGACCCTGCGGTGTAGCCTCGAGCCAGAAAATAAAAATCTATTTGTTCCTTCACCAGTCACACTTTTGACCGACCTCAAAACTATCATACTAATCAAAACCTCTGAGAGTACCTCGATGAGTGAATGCGTTAAGAACGCGCGCTTTTATGTACTTATCGAGAATTTGGGTGGTTTTCTTGATGAAGGGAATTCCTGAAAGTGTATAAAATATGAAAATTAGTGAGTATGATAGAAAATTTCGAGACGATCATACCTACGTAAAGAAATTTTCATATTTTTAGTTTTTGTGACCAAAAATTTGCTCTCTAAAAATTGGAAAAAAATAATTAGATGCGCATTTTGTTTTGTGAATCCATTAGTCTTAGCCAGTAAATACAAATCATGAAATTTTTCTTGTACAAGCTCTTTGGTTTTGGCTAAAGTGTCAATTAAACAACTGCCAAATATGTACTGCCTTTCAGTGCTTTGTTTGGCGTAATATTTTTTTCATAGCTCTGAGTATCTGTGGTGAGCTCCAGCAATTATTTACACGCAATTTTATTCACTAATCGAGGTTATTCATTTATCGTACTTCACTAGCTTTCGCACCAATCTGGCATTTGGGTCACCGCCTGCATTTTGTAAAAAACAATATCTTTGACTTCGAAAATAAACCCTGAGTATACGCTAAAACATAGAAAAAAATAATTGAGCTATATTCTGACATGTCTGTATACATCGCGCGAGATCTAAATTGGAAAGATTAATAGTGCAAGCTTGACTGGCCATTTCAAGAAGTGAGTATTCATGAGTATCAAGTGAAAGTTCCAAATTATAAGTAAGTGAACATAATCCAAATGATATAATATCTGACTTCAGAACATAGACAATTAGTATGTGGGTTTGACAATCACCATCATTTAATGAACAGGTAACAATGCACTAGTTTGATAATAGAGCTAATTCACAAGTCTAAGTATTAAACTGAACTATAGATAAGATCATCTCCCTAACCTATTATGTAGATTACCCCACTACCGAAGGTTTAGGGAATAAGAGGATAACGAACTTCACTAGCGTCTCAAATAAAACTTTGTTTTTCTCGAACACCTCCAATGCCACCACAACTGGTCATATCAGCTCCAGCTTCGTGGCACACTTAGAGTAGGATCTCATTTGCCCTATAAAGTTTAAAATAGGGTAGTATCAAGTCAGTTCGGGAAGCAGCACGCATTTTCAGTGTGTCCCGCAGCACTCTTCAACGGAGGAGGAAAGGTTCAAGAAATCACGTCGGAGCAGCCGAAGACCAAACAAAATTAACAAAGACTGAAGAGGAAAGTTTAGCCAAATGGATAATCTCAAAGATTCTCGCGGTCTCGCCCCGGAGGTCAATGCTGTTCGCAAAATGACAGATTATTTGCTCGCGCCGCGTGGAAGAAAAGAAAATTTGCAAGTCGGTACCAATTGGGTTTCCGGATTTGTGAAAAGATACCAAAATCTCGGCACAAATTACTCGAGACCTTTTGATTATCGACGGGCAAAGTGCCATGACTTAAAGGTACTAAAAGGTTGGTTTGATCATGTGCATAACACGATGCTTCATATGGGATCGAGCCAAGCGATGTGTACAATGTGGACGACACAGGCTTTCGATGGGTTTCGATGCGGCACGGAAAGTTGTAAAAGGGTCTGAAATACGGGGGAAAAGACAATTGATTCAGAACGATCAGTGAGAGTGGGTGAAAGCAATTGAGTGTATCAATGCCACGGGTCTGTTTTGCACCCATTTATCATTTTTATAGGTAGGCCAAATTGCGAGTCGTGGTATGCTAAGCTTGAAGAAGACTGGTGCTTGGGACTTTATGCGAATGGTTGAACATCCAATGATATTGCTATCTGGTGGCTCGTATAGGTTTCATCCCACAGACAGAGTCTATAACGAAAGGAATTCATAGACTTTTGATACCTGACAGACTTGATAGTCATGTGACACTAGCGTTTGAAAAAATCTGCAATAAAAGTAAAACAAACGCTCTATGAATGCCGCCTCACATCTCATTGTTGCAACCTCTTGATCTTTGCTGTTGGGCAGTCAAAGACAAAATATTACCAGTTGGCCGGAGAAAGAACTGGGTTCGATGTGCTCGGGGTGGAAATGTGCGCATCAATAAAGAAAAGAAACTTTCATTGCTGGAAATGTCAGGAGCAGCTTCGAAACTGCCGGCTCAAAATCATCGACTTTTCAGCGAATGTTATCCAAGGTCGAGGTAAGATACGAGGTGTCTCCAGGAAGTCATCTGACGCCACGTAGATCTTCAAGTCTTGCTGATGATTCGGGTAAGCCTTCAAAACACAGCTATTTGCTTCCTCCCATTTTAAATTACTAAAAATTTGTCCTGGGAATCTTGCTGGTCCGTTGAAAGCCTCTTTGACAAACTTTTAAACTACGTGCTTTTGCAGGGGCATTCATTTACGACAATGGCTAACAATTCGGCGATGTTCTCGTCACTCATGCCAGGCAGAACAAAATAGCAATAGATAGAAGAAGCGTTTAACCATCGCTAGTGACTAGTCGAATGAGGAATTCAAACAACGCAATTCCAGCTTTCTGGGGAATGTTAATCCCTTTTTGGAAAATTCCGTGGACTCAGAAGATAAAAGTTCACAGCCACATAAAAAACGCAAACCACTTGTGGAATTTGTGGGACAGTAGGGCATCGTAGACAGACATGTCTAAATAAAGCTCAATAAATTTTTTATGTTTTAGCGTATGTTTAGCGTTTATATTCGAAGTCAAAGATATTATATTTTTACAAAATGCAGGCGGTGACCCAAATGCCAGTTTGGTGCGATAACTGATGAAGTATGTTATTAGCCAAATTAAGTAATTTAAGACCAAAGAAATATCAGCCCACAGGGCTCATACAGCCCCGCTTTGGGGGCAAATATTTTGTAGTGTTTTAAGTTATTTTGATGCTTATCCTCTTTTATCTAGTAAGCACTTAATTATTCTTTGTTTTTCAAAGATACAGATATGTATTGACGGGTGCTGCTTACCTAAGCCTTGGGCGAAAGCTATATATTCTATAGAAGACCTGAACACACTTGATTTTTCCAGATGTGTGCCGCACATACAGTTTTTGGTGTCGTCCGGGTTTCGAACCAGGATTTGAGGCGTATTTTGTTAAACACCTTGACCGCTACGCCAAACGAGCCAAGATACCAGCCAAGAGGGTTATCAGCTCTCACAGCAAGAAGTCAAGGATTGCGATCGGCATAGCTCAGATCTGTCAGTCGCAAGCAACAAGAGAAACTTCCACCAATACAACCGGGGAGGGCCCACCGGCTCGTCCCAAACGACAATGGGAGAAATCCTGGATGCAACTACACAAACACGATTGGAAACAGCACAGAGATGTGTAAGCACTCCATCATCTTTGTTTGGTATCTGTTGTTCCGATTCATTACACAAAGATCCCAGTGACAGGTTTTAAATGTCATTCATGCCTTGAGAGGGAGATCTGACAGGCACGCTCAAGCATCTTTGCAGCGAATGCAGCTGCACAAATCCTGGTGGAATCAGTTAAGCAAGAACCTTGCCCGTGGATTTGGATTCGATGGTGGCACCTTGAAGCACGAGTACGTAAATATGTGCAACCTCAATTGGTACGTGGAAATTGTTCGCCGAGTATTTTTTTGAGCAGAAAGGATGCGGAATCGGCTATTGTGCTTCAACAACTTCTGAGACGATTCTGAGACGCAAGTTGAAGAAGATTTTGGACCAAACTCGGATCAGAGCGGACTGGCACGACTTCCAGAAGCGGGGAGGGTAAGGGGAGAGAGGAAGGCCTGGGAACGTCGGGCTTTTTCACTACTCAGTGCCTTTCCCAAGATGTATTATAGGTTTTTCTATAGAAGTATAAATTTTGTAGCGTCAGGTGGGAGTCCCCTATAATACAACTGATTCTTTTGAAAAGCCATTGATTTTTCGGGATTTGAGTATTCCAAGTCAAACACGATATCCATACTGGTTTTGGAATGATGGGGAGGGTTGGCCCCTGGGATCACCCGAAATAGCATCCGGCGTGGGTATAAACTCGGCGAGATTCATGCCGTCCGAAAGTTGTCATGAGTTTTCGGGCAGGTCACTCTGAGTTGCGCTCAGTATCGGTGGGAGATCGAAGTCGACTCTTACTTAGGCTCATCTGCCACCTTCATGGCAGGAAGCTACATTCACCTGGAGGACGACACTTTAGAACAATTGGAATACATGAAAAATCTCAGGATTAGGCCACCATTACAATTTGCGATCACGATGGCTTCCCAAGACGTAATTGGATCGTGGAGGAAGCCCCGGATTTCGTGACTCATTTTCTTGGCCATACAACCGCTCCCACGCTGGAATTAGCTAATGTTAAAAGATAATTTGAGATGATTTCTCAAAGAGGAAGGGAGTTTCCTAAAGAAACATCCTCCAGCGTTGTCGGATCTGCAGTTTTTGATTTGAAATTCGGGCCATCAGTTATTCCAAACTCGTAATGTGCTTATTAACTTCTCATGAAATGCTTTGATATCAGTGATGATAATTTTCATGTATCTTGAGCATTCACCAGTGCGTGTGGAGATGCACAAATTTTTTCATTTACTTTCGACAATTGGTTCCATTTGTCGAAATGAGCTTGTTCGTGTTTCTGGTTGCTGGAATGTGTTGATACTTATGCGGTGTGACTGTCCTGTTTGCCTCGAGACAAACTTTGCACGCTTTTAGTTGCTCTGCCTCCCCTGGAATAGTAAGCATGACTAGAGTTACGAACATAATTTCGCAACAAGCATTTATCTGAAATTACATCTGGATTGTGTAAAACAATTACTGAACTCCTTGAGTTCTTGACTTTCAGCTCTATTTGTGAATCATTAGGCCCTTCAAAACAGGCAAAACTTGGTCCAATTTCAGTACTTCAGTTAGTAATTGCGTTGATACCATTTGTTTTAGTGACTGATGAATGGGGAGAATCTTGGCAAAATAATTGTAGCTCATAGGCTTTGTAATGATACTAGACCGATCACGGCCACCAACACTCAATGTACAAAACTTGGCCCGGTAGAGTCTAGGCCTATCAGACTAAAGTGCGTCAATAAAGGGCAGAGATTATCATCGTCTCCGTATTTCGTCTTCTTTGTTGAGCAGTCAGTTTGGAAAATATGAGAATACTTTAGAAAAAGCAGTACTACAACAACTCCGAAATTCCAACCTAGTTAATTGTCCACACACTCTTCTGGCTCTGGCTGAGGGCCTCACCCCATCACTCAAGCTATTCAAATTGTGAAAAAAGCATTGAGGCTCAGGGAAAATTTACGGCTTCTGCCATGGCGTGAAAAATCCACAAATTACCGGAATTCTGTCCCAAAAGCTTATCCAGCGAGCTTGCTTGACCATACTAAAAAGATTGTATTGTGGAATTTGTGTCCTGAAAGAGAAAAAAGAGTAGAATGGCAGATTTAAGATCCCCTCAGTTTATACAATACCGATTTGCTCCCTCGGATGTTCTAGTCTTAGACCGACGATGTCATAGATGAGTTGTGTTTTCTTGTACACACTATAGTCACAGAGCCACATATTCCCGACGCATAAGCCCAAACACATAAATAAGATCGAAATCTTTTCCCTACACATTCAAATAGTCTTAGAGAGGGTGTATTTGGGGTTGACATTGAACGCTCCCATGTGTCACAAGAGGTCGCGTACTAAGACCAGTTCATTCGATCTATTTTTACAGACATAGAAGAGACTTCAAGCATCCCTGGGGTGGAAAGAATGTACTCTGGGGTCATGCGGCTTGGATGTAGTCTGCAAAATTGGACGCGCACTAGCCTGGCGTTTCCATTACACAAAAAACCAAGTCGATCTCCGGTATCTGATTAGAGGCATCACAGGAAAAACCAAGAACTGAAATCAATGATTTATTGTTTACAAAAACTCTCACAAAGCGCGTCTTTGGAAATTTTCAAATGGGTTCTCGCTTGTGTTCTCGCTAGGATAGTTTGGATACCCTTTTTTGTCCTGCAATTCGAAGTCTTTTGGTTGTTCTCTTGACTGTTCTTTCGTTTTCCTGAGATATGCTACATTCAGTCAAATAAACCAGCAAAGGCGAGTATGAGGTATTTCTTTGACGTGTTTCAGAGTGGTGATGACGATGATCGTGACGGCGAAAGCGAACTTCAAAAGTATTTCTCGGAAGAAAATGCGAAACTCAGTGAGATATAACCATCTCTCTATTGGTGACCGTCATCAAAAAGCTAAGCTCTGCAGATCTCAGAGCTTGTCCCAAAATTATCAAAAAGCTTGGACACCCAGAAGACGCTCATTTCTTGTTAATCATTTTCTGTCAGACGTCCAGGTTGCCAGTTTCCTTATCTTGCAAACCTATCCTGGCAAGACATCAATCTATTGGTATGGCTTTTTTTGAGATAGAGCGGGAGTCGTTTTTTTTGGGTCAGAGGATGGTCATCGCTGAGTTCATTAAACTCAATTTTGTACAGCACAGTCTCTCACCTATGGTTGCAAAATTGCGGCTTTTAGGTGAGATTATGCGGGCAGATGAGCCTACTTCACACATTACTCAAAAGCCATGGAGAGAAGTGATGTTTGTATCAATGAGATTTCAGTCATTGGTCTCGATAATAAATATTTTGGAACTTTACTTCTCTCCCTACAAATAACTGCCAAATGCGTTTACTTCTTATCGCACATCCACTCGGTGGTCACACCTTGTAGAGAAATTAATACTGTAATAATTTTCCACGACTTTGCTAAAATAAGCAATTATAACTCATCAAGATCATTTCCAGCGCTGATCAAAGCCCAAATCGGCTCAATATGTTCTACAGCTCAATCTATAAGTTATGAATTAGTATTCACTACAATAGTATTATTATGTATGTTATTTGCTCCGACGGGGATAATTTTACTTTAAAAAAGTAAGAACACTTATAGAAATTTTAAATACGTGGGACTTTGCCCAGCTTTATGATGTAAAGACATTTTGGCAGAGGCAACACTGGCCCTGCCACTTCACTGGTTATGCAAAAAACAGGTTCTGACCCCACTTGAATGAAGGCTTCCCAGTATCATCTTTCATATGCTAGCTGGCTGAAGATATGGCTTGCCTCCTTGGAAATGTCCTTTTCGTATCTCACTATGGAGCAATGTGAGTACTACAAAAAAGTTTACGCCACAAACACGTTGGGATCGAACACGTACAAAATGTCAGCGTTGCGATTCTGTTTCTGTCTCGGACTTTGATAACTCGAGTCCCAACCATTGAAGAAGTCCAATTCTAGTTCTTTATCTAACGGATAATCTTTCCGCGGACTTCTTACGATAGCTGAAAAACATAGCATTTCCTCTTTTCGTGCTGCTCACTACAGCTATTTTACAATCACGTTGTTGGGGGAAATCATGTAGTGAATCAAATTCAGGCACTAGCATTAAAATCGCAAACGTTATGAAATGAGAGCTTCTGGCTCTTGTCGTAGTCCGAAAGAGTTGGAATGGAGCTCCTTGATCGGCCTTTGGAAAGTTAATGGTAAGCCATGTTTCAAGAGAAAGATCAATTTAAAGAGGATCAAGTTTTTTCACTCAAATCACAATTCATTCTTGATCTCCCTAACCTCTTTTCGTCCGACCATTGGAAGTTGCGAAACAATATCTTTACTGCTCACCCACACACAAATGCCTCAGAAAATCTATAACTCCCCTAAATAACTCAATACATATCTATAATACACACCACGTTCTCAACTAAACCTCGCCGAGTAGTCCTCCTTACATAGCTTGTGACGCAAGGTAGCACCAAACCGGTAGAAGCTAAACGGCACTGCAATCATCGCCAACGAGACAAAGGCCAACAAAAAACTGGCCCACCTAAGACCCAAGCCATGATACATCTGAGTGACGAAAAGCGGAAAGGCTGCACCGCCCGCACTTCTCAAAAACACCTTGGTGGCCAAAGCGGAAGCAGCGTATTTCGCATAGGTGTCTATGATGTAATTGTTCAAGGAGTAGTAGATCAACACCATGCCAAAGCCAAATGCAATTCCCGACAGCGCAGGACCCACCCAGATGATGTGTTTTTGCAGAGTGGCGCCCAAAATAAATAAAGCAATACAAGGGAACGGAGAGCCAATCATCGCACCCACGAGCCTATCTTCGGGTGTGGGCCGTCTTTTCTTACAAAGGGCCATGTACCGTTTTTCCAAAACGGGTGTCAACGTGACCGCTAGGGCAGCCCCGATCAAAATGGGAATGTACATGAGCCCGATTTTGTCGTCTTCAAACCCGTAGAGCTCGCTGAAAATGACAGGGTAGGCAAAGAAGAACGCATAGAGTAAAGCGTAGATGAGAGCGACAAACAAACAGATAAGGTCCAAAACAGGCTCGGTGGCAATGAACTTCAAAGGCATGACCAAGTTCTGGTTGACGAGCTCGGAAAATGTCTGCGGCTTGGCCTCTTGTTCCGTCATAATATGGGGGTTTCCCGTATCCTTTCTCATTTTCTGTGCACGTTTCTTCAAAATGACCGGAGCATACGTTTCTGGAATCGTCATCATCAAGATCCACATCACGCCTGCAAACGCCATATTCACCCACACCAAGAGGTCGTACCTGCCCGAGTCCACACTGATGAACCCGTTGACAACACCACCTAGAACTGGGCCAGAGTAGGGGCAGAAGGAGAAAAACGCAATGGCTAGACCGCGTGTCTCGTTGTGCATATCCACCAAGGAGGCACCAACGTTGGTTAATGCGGACGACGAAAACACACCCAAAAGAAAGCGGCACACCAACACCCCGGCGATGTTCGGAGATAACGCTACCGGGATGTTGAACACCGTATAAAGGAAGAAGCTGATCATGTAAACGGGTTTGCGCCCGATCTGTTCCGACAAAGGCGCCCACAACAAAGGCCCTACAAGAAACCCAATCACCATCAAGGATACCGCGAGGGTTGCCACTTCGGTCGAGACGTTGTACTTCTCGGTTAAGAGCGGCAATCCGCCTGCAAGAGACGAGGATCCGTACGCGGCACTAATCACCGCCCAAGAATACACGAAGGTGTACCACCAGCGCCGCTTGGCCGGCCAGTTATGCGGATTCTCCGGGTCATTCACCACAAACGTCACAAACTCGATTTCCGGATTGAGCTCGTCTTCTGGGTTTTCATCAGACACTTTTGACACCCCCGAATAGGCCCGCCCTAGGGATTGCAAGGTCTGTACACGCACCAAACCTGTCTCAGTCTCCAAATTGTACTCTTCGGGGAAGATCGGGTCACGCACGGGAGGCGCGTTGATGTCGGGCATAGGCACCAGGCTGCCGAGGCCCATGCTCTGCAAGGATTTTCCGGTTTCTGTGCGTGCCAATCCATTTTGACGGAGTTTATTTTCGGTCTCGTTCAAGTACTCTCGCGGGGAGTCTCCTTCAGAGAGCGTAGACGACGCACTGCTCATGACTTATTTACGGTTAAATGGGTTTTGATAAATGTTTTTTAGGAAACATTGCTGCAGGGGTAACCATCTTATACTTGTATCGGAACTACTTCCGTGGAAAGCGGATGCAAAACGCAGCCGCACAGCAACTGTGCCTGCACAGAGCCGGAAAGATTCAGCCGGACGCGCGTGCCGATGGAGTTGTCCTGCACCCAGTCCAGAACGGCGGGCGCCGCGCGTCAGGTTAATCCGATCGGACTCCGGCCTCTGGTATCGTGTCCGGTACTTTTCCGTATCGGAGTCCGTTCATCCGCGATGTCTTGAGGCTAGAAAGTTGACTCTTCCTTTTCCCCGGCCATAACATTTTGCGTGCCTCCAGGTCGTGAGATATATGTAGAGCATCCAAATAAATACTTTGTACGCTTTTGGACTGTTCTATCGCGAGAGCCGAATGTATGCGCTTACAGATCCTCGCGCGTCAATTCACATGAATGCTGTCAGGCCGTTGTTATCGGCTTCAGGATTGAATTCTTGGTTGAGAGTGGTTATGAGCTATTGGTAGAGTGTAAGAGCTCGGCAAGTATAAATCCGGCAGATTTCCGCCTGTTGCCGAAGAAATAACTCCCCCTTCAGCATTCCCATCTAGCGCATACATGGATAAGGTGCTATACTGATCCGAGACTTGTGGTGGATGTGCCTCGTAGTGGACTAGGGTGAGTCTTCCATTTAATCCAAAAGAGGCGTGCCGGACTGGGACTAAAGGAAACGGTGTGGGGTTCTTTCATCAGCCCCAGTGGAACTAGGGAAGCACACATCGATCACGTGGGATAGATTGTCAATTGTTCATCAATATAACTCGAAAAGAATTTAGAGAGTCAGAGCGAACTTTGCGATTAACGCTGATGGTTCAATACCACAGTCATACATAACTTGTGCTCGTTCACTTGTCACTACCGAATGCCCCTTGTTTTTTATGTTATGAAAAGATTATGTTACGAAAAGACACACAGTCCTCTTGAGGGCGAGCTGGTGAGAAATCCCCGAGGTTTCATTTCCAGTCAGTCAAACCAGGCCGTATGATAGGCCCATTGGACTTAGACTGCAGGCACGCTTCTTATTGAAAAGAACTGAACACGATTTGAAGCCGCTAACTCTCTCAACACATGAACTGAGTACTGTATCTCAAGCATGGGTTTAAGTGTTGAGTTTCGGGGTCTTAGCGCCCGTGACCAGAATACCGAGCGCAGTCTAGGCACGACCAACGCTCCGTGGAGACTTTTCACTTGCGTGAAACTCATTCTCCCTCTTTTTCTTTTTCTTCTTCAGTAAAATTCTATTACCAAAGAAAGATTAGACTGATCAGACAGCTGAACGATGTATAAGCATTGATCACGTAGTGTTGAGTGAGCCGCCTGTCACGCTGTTCGCATCTCACTTACTGCTGTCATAAATTCCATCAGTTTACCTCTAGACACGTTTCTCATAACAATATTATAGAAGCAGACCACGTGATACTCTACCAACAGTATTCAGCGGGGTCCACCTTTCACATTCATCAAGAAGGCAGATTGCTCTGGCCATCGTCGAAAATGAGGTTGCGGCTGAGTTTTATTTACTGAAATGGCACGTCGAGTCAACATCCCCCGGCTTCTCTACAAGAGCCCTACACAGACAAGCTCAGCGAGTGATAGTCCGGCAAGAAATGAAAGGTTCTCCAAGCTTCAATTCATTTGCTCGGGATCTTCACACCTGTCATCGTTGTAGATTGAAGCATGGGGGTGACTGAAGCATTCGTACCTAAAAAAATAAATATTTGTGACTATTCCGAGTCTGCGAGCGACCAAGATACGCGCCATGAATCGTAGATGGTCCAAATTTTGAAGACTTGAGGGCTCTTGGATAGGTAATATTGGCAAGACATCCAAACGCGTGCAATTTGGGGTAATTGTCAATACGCGATGCACCATATCAACGAGAGATCTGCGACTCCCAACCCAAGCTTCGCCGAAGCGTCAAGTTTAATAAAAAAACAGCGTGACGCACGGCTTCGGACCAGAAAAGTGAGAGGGACATTAGCATGGAGCAAAAATGCTCTTGCTTTGGTATGAATAGTTCGATGTATCCGTTGAACTTTCCGATTCTGGAAAGACAGATGAGTATCCGAGTGCTTAAGTCGAATACCTGTTTCATGATGGACCTTGAAAAGTCGCTTATTTGAAACTCGAAAAAAAAAAAACCATTGTCCAGACAGACTAATCGAGCCAATGCTTTGATTGTAAGTCTGTCTCACATTGAATCACAAAGTTGATGAGAACTTTTGTAGCCAGCCACTTATCCTCGAGAGGAATCGCGTAAACGCATGACGTATAGCATCAACAATTGTAAGAAGGTTGCTAGGAACCTCCCTATCTTCAAAGACCAAAGGATCTTCAAGAAGACGACCCTCCAATATGGGGGCGATCAGGCAATGTGGATATTGTCGCCCGTTTCAAAGGGGAAAACCACGTTTCTGTGTCGAATTATACTGGACTCGTCACCAATGAGATTGATATGAGATCCAGTGACGACGAACCGTCCAGCGTGTAAGGGTAAAGTCCCTTGCGCTATTAACTCAACCAATACATCGTTTATTTGTGATGGTTTTTTCTGAACACGCCCCACAGAAAGCGTCACACCTTACTACATTAGAGTCCAAGTCGAGTCAGATAGATGAGCGAGCCTAAGATGGAATTGTTCTGAAAAATGACCGATTGTCGCTACCATGGACAGATAAGAGCTCATTACCTGTTGAGTGGCAAGGCCAGACGGCATAGAGGCATCGAAAGAGGCAAACTCCGGTTCTGCATCCATCTCATATATGTCTTGAAGTAATGCACTACAACCAGAGGTACGGCCAAGCCGCAATCAACTTGAGGTTTTCAGTGGGGTGGATCTGGCAGAGTTGAGCTCTGGTCAATACCAGAGTTGTGGGTAATTCGTAAATTCGTAAATATCGTAATCTTAATTGTGATTTACGATGATTTTTGAAATATTTATTACGATTACGATGACCGGTCATTTCGTAATTGCGAATTACGAAGTTTACGAATTCGTAAGTTGCACGGGGGATTTTGACAACACAGATGGCGGGCTTCCCATGTCAACACTATCTGAATCTTCATCCTCTACAATTAACGTATTAAACAAAGAAGAGAACCAAAATGCTGCCGAATTCATCAAAATGTTGGTCTTTCTCAAGTATATATGTAAGCTTCCCGGTTGTGAGAGGAATGGCAGGGATCGGATTGAAAACGAAGAGGTGGACAATGCGTGTGAAGATGAAGACACCGATGGGATGGCCGACGAGTCAAGCGACATTTGGAGCGAGGCCTCTAAAAACTCCACCGAGGACATGAGCAACCTTGAGTTCGACGACATCAGTGATAGTATTGTCGAGGAAATTTCTGGGAGTATTCCGAAAGCCTGTGCCACAGCGTTTAAGTTCAGATGAGTGATATAAATTACGTATCGGGGGACAAAGGTGACAAAAACAAAATGCTGGGAAGTACAGTGGTGCTCGATGAATGATCGAAGTTGTTCTCGTTGCGGTACTTTTCAGAGGGCAACTTCATCTCGATCCTCACACGTCGAGTCAATTTTTGAAACTTGCAAAAGACCTCGCAAAGTATATTGACTACTAATAGATTACGTAAACACCTAGGGCACATTAACTTTCATGGCTGACTTCCTTGCAAAATGTTACGCTTATGTTATTATTAGCCACACACGACTTTTGTAATTATCGTAATACGATTTGCAATTACGATTACGATCACGATGAGAAAAGAATTCGTAATCGTAATTACGAATCGTATTACGATAAAACCCACAACTCTGGTCAATACAGCTAAACCTTTTTCTGAGAATGTTTCCTCGGCGCCAAAATGCTAGGAATGCTATCGAGAGTGACGACTGTACGTTTATGGTCTGAATGCAGTATATTTTCCCTGAATATTTGTGATACTTTGAGTTGTGGCATTATAGAGGGCGGCCATACCCTGAATAAACCGAAAAATGGCTTCTCACTTATTTCTTATTCGGAAAGAAGCCTTGGATGTCTGGTTGGTCAGAGTCTTTTCGTGTTCCCTGAAAGCTTCCATTTGCCAGTTTTGTAGGGCCTTGATGAGTCTACGATCGAAGTCCCTCTTTTTGAATTGAAAAACGAGATCTATACCTGATACCAGCTCACGAAAGGAGACACGTTCATCTGGCGGCGGTTTGAACTCTTCCTCGCTACGCGCATTCTCTGCCTCATTCTCCATCTCGTAAGTTTTCAATTAATCGTAAAAGGTATCAAAAGCCCGGCCTATGACGCTTTCTTCATGGAGATTCACAAGCTCCTCTGCAACAATTTGGACACGAACGGTGTTTTGTCATAAAGCAGAGCTATTAGCTCGTTGATCCTTTCGTAACGCTTTTTCAAAATTTCTGTTCCGGGCAAACAACTCTCAGACACAATTGCTGTTTCAGCATCAGAGGCTGTTTGTGTGAGTTTATTTTCGTCCAAATGACTAGCGGGATCTGCGGTGACAACTTTAATTGCTGCCGTAATCCAAAGAGAGACTCTTCTGAAACACTGCCCGTCTCACCACAGCAAACTTGTTCCTAGATGTTGTAACACAAATTAAAGATGCACGCCAAACAAAGATTCAGAATTTCCCGAATTTGAAAAAGTGGCGTACAAAAAATAGATACTTGTACAATTTTTCCTGGTCACGCGTACAAACTTTCGTTAGAACATGTACAGCTTGATACACGTGTTAATTATATATGGATCTTGTACAAATCATCTGAAATACAAATACATTTCGTTCGTTTCAAAATTACGAAAACTCCCAACCTTATAACATGTATTACCTAGACTTTCGTGAATTCTTGAGTATATCTGCAATTGTATTTCTCAATAATGCACGCAGGTTATTGTTACTGGACACCCCTATTTTATCATTCAAAATTGCTTCTTCTGAATCAATGATAAGTATGGAAAACGAAGCATCGCTACGATAAAATCGGCCCTCGCTTATATATCTGTTGCTCATGATAGTTCCTGTCATCTTCGTACACATCTCACTCACAAACCCATCCGCTGCTTTTGAACGATCTCACTGAGGACCTTTCTCAGGAGCATGAAAACCGTTGGCTAGGCATCATTGAAGAAGCTTTCCAAAGGACTCCCTCTGCAAAGTTTAGTTTATTAGAAGATTCGCTATGTGACGAGTCAGATTATAGTACTGGACTACTTGATCTCGTTGCTGAATTCTTGAACCCATCAAACCAACCAGGGCTAAACTGGGGAGGATCCATATCTTGATATGAAATGGGCCATCGATGTTTAGCCTATTTAATGATTCAGTGCCCATGAGAGGAAATCCCATCTCGGTTCTCATCCAGAGATAAAGATGATCCTCAAGCTCAGGGTAGTCTGCTTTCCGACGTATTCCGTGACTTGTGAACAACAATCCTTGGGAAGAAACTGTGTCTGACCATGCTTAATCGTTATTTTTTTAAAAGAAACATCACATTGGAGGGTGCTGTGGTTCCGGTTCTATGCAAGCCTCATCTCAGCAAAACTATTATTCTATAGAAAAAACCTCCGAAGGAGTCTGGAGTTTTGAGTAGAATTTCCTCATGGCAAATTCTCGCCCATAACTTGTTTATTACAGGGGGCTACCCCTGTGTCATCGACCCACCTGAATGACCCGCCTCAAGGCCCGAGACACTTGTCTCGACAGGAGGGGGGAAGGTGGACACCGCCTTGGTGCTCCCGAACCCTACGTAGGAAGACTTTTCGTACAATCTTTACGAACCAATTGAGGTTGCGTAGGTTGGTGAATGTGGTATTTGTTGGAGCAAGCATCTTTCAAGTCACTCGAGAATTTGAATATTTTGCTTTGATTGATGGATTTATCATACTTTGAAAAGTCAACTTTGAAGATGGGTTTCAAGGTATGTCGGAGTATTTGCGTGGTACTCACGAAGGTCTCTTTTCATTTATTTGGAATTTCCATCCTCCGCCCATGGCAAAATCCGATACTATCTCACGAGGAATTTCAGGGTCCTTCTGGCTTTTGAGTTTTCCGCCCGTGGCGTCCTTTTGCACGCGAGTAACGTGGTCGCCTAGTTTCTTGGCCAATCCAAAAACTTTGGAGTGCAAACACACTTTCATCTGAGAATATGGGTACACATTTTTACTAGAATATTCCGAAAAAATACAATAATATAAATAGTCCAGGTTTTTACCCTTAACTATGTCAAAAAGTTCCAAAATCACTTAAATCCCGAAAATCGTCCAGAATTCTAGATTTCCCCAGATATTCCTAGAAAGAGTATTGTTATAACCAGGACTATCTTAGTTCAGCCGGAACTTTTGTAATTTTCATTATGCACGATCATGCACTGGCATTTCACAGCATATAAATCAGTGATGTGCAAACCGGCGTACGTACGCGTGTTGTACGATTTTGGTACGGAGCGTACGGAAATTTGATGCGTAATCGTACCGTACGCCAGAATTCGCCAGCGTACAACTCGCGTACGAGCGAGCCAAATTCCCTATAACGAGTGTATCACACCAAATGGGTGCTACACCTGTCAGCTAAAGTATATTTTCGCATATAAATGTACCCCCTTTAATACAATTGATTCTTTAAAAAATAAAAGATGAAGTTTGAAATCTAGCAATATCTAAATAGAGGGTTTATGAGTTCGCCCTCCAAATACGTTTGTTACTATTGAAGCGTCATTGGCCTCTTCGTCATCTTCGACGTCGTCCGACACTAACACAATATCCGCCTCCTTTTCACCCATATTCCCGTCTTCATCTTTGGAAAAGTCATTGTCGTTCTTTGTTTCCGCGTCGAGTTCCGGAATATCCTCATCTCGAATCGCTCCCAAAGATTCAAAAATTGCTATCATTCTTATAGTTGTTGGCAGGAGCTTATTCCCCCTTTTTGTTATCACGTCTGCCATTTGAGAAAAGAGAGATTCAGCCGGTGCCGACATAGCAGACATAGCAAAATAGTCTCTGGCAGTTTGCGAGATCACGGGTGCGAATCTCTTCGGCTTTTGAAAAACTCAAGAGGGTCTTGCTTTCTGCGCTCGATTGGCTCATTAAGATACCTCTCTATCCCGTGCTCAGTGGTCATATCATCATCCAAGTCTGAAGAATCGTACGTCTCAAGGTCATCAGAAAGATCCTCTGGCTCCTCGCTGGGACTTTCTTTTTCGACTTCTTCTAGCTTTGCCAGATACTGAGAATAAACTTCATAGAAGTAATCTTTGATCGCTTGAATTTTCTGCTCCGGTACACCAGATTTTTTGGAAACCTTCAACTTCCGTCGTGGATTAAGTACGATAGCGAGATAGTATGGTTTGAGGCGGTCGATGCTTTCGTCATGTAGAGAAAAGTATTGAAGGATCTTGCTGATAGCCTCTCGTGAGCAAGTCTAAGCAGAGCGACGCGTCCAGTAAGGCACGCGATATTAGAAAGATGTACGCTAGCCCGCGGTGCTGACAGCGCAGGCACTTCGTCGAACCACACTTACTTTACCCCGAAATGCATGGATACCAGTAGCTTTGATAATCAAGCATGTATTAATATGCCTGCATATAAACCTCGATTTTTCGTACGGCGTACGTACGCTGTGTACGCTGCTCCCTTCCCGTAATCGTACGGTACGGGCACTTTACGCGTACGCTCTCGTACGCGATTTCCTCAACACTGATATAAATGAGGGCGAGTGACTCTGGCATAGACCCCACGTGCTTTTCGTTGAGATGATTGAGAGGCTCAAAACTATGGGTATTCTGCACATTTCACATAAAACAAACCAACCCGAAACCACGCACTTTCGCACCTATCTTAATTTGAGAGCATACTTAATCCATTAATTCGTTCATTCATTCAACCTATCCAAAGCATATATATAACCGTCATTCCGAACCGGGGATACATCCCGGGAAAGCGCATAAGCACCCTTTTGTTCATGAGCATGCAAAGCAAAACAATCACCTCATTTGCGAAAAAAGAAAGCCCGTTTACGACCAAACCGCTTCTGCTTTGGCTTTGCGGCCACAGGGCTCTCGCACACACGCTTCGCCGGTGCCTCTACCGAAGCGTGTTTTTTATGCGACTCTCCTGATGCTATATACCCATTTCCAATGGCATCTTCAGGACCGGAAAGCAACAACTTTCCACTCATATTCCTCTCCTCAGGCTTCGCATGGTGACAAAACGGTCCCACTTCGATTCTCTCGTTCTTTTCTCTGGCCCCTTTCATCGCAGATCGAATGCTATACGTAGCATACCACGCGGGTCTTCTTGGAACTGGGGAATCCGTCTCAAACACTTGTTTGCGTGCGGAAAAATACACTTTCACTGGCTCGTCTTCTTTCCGCGGCGGGGCCTCATCAACAATGGCGTTTCCGTCATTGAGATACATGGGCTCATCTCCGGTGCGGACGTAGGGAAGATTTATGCCCCAATAAACACGCGTGGCGATGTCCCTGACTGGTATGGAATCTATGAGCCGCATCTGGCGTTGTCTGCGATGTTCCAGCATAGACTGATCCTGAGAAGCAATTAAAATGCTTTGAAGTGCTTTGAAATGCTTGAAATGCTTTGAAATGCTCTGAAATGCTTTGAAATGTTTGAAGTGCTTTGAAGTGCTTTGAAGTGCTTGAAAACTGCTTGAAAATGCTTCGAAAAGAGGGGTAATTTCTGCAGAAAAGGTTTTAGGGTGGCTACTGGAAATTATATTTCTGGGTGTGAGCATCACATGGAAACAATAGGGACACTTTCGCAGCCATTGCTGGGGAAGTTAGTACTGGCGCGCACCAGTTGCTTACTATATGGGGCAGTGTTGATAGTAATTAGTAAGTAGTAATTACTATAGTAATTTAGTAATTACTACCTGTAGTAATTACTACAAAAAAGTTACTAATTATACCGCGACCAGTAGTAATTAGGATTGCTATACTAGTAATTAAGTATAATTATACTACTAGTTAACCCGCTATATGCAGAATGCACTGAAACATGGGGATCTACTCAATTTTTGCGGACCCCAAGGTGGCGAAATGTTATACTTTGCCTATCGTGACTCGTGAATCGGGATCTTTCTATCTCAAAGAGCAAAGTTTCACACTAAACTGTCGCGCTCTGCGGGTGGGCGCCCCTTTCAACCCTTTTCGCCCGTTTGAATCAAAGAGTCTCTGAACTCTTCAACAACCGGACTTATTGAGATGTCCATCCTGTATCCTCAGCGTGTGAAGTACAGGGATGCAGAGAAGAAGCCTCCCAATTCAAGTTTCGACCGTTGGAAAGCGCTGCTCCTATATTCAACTATGGTCTATTTGGTTGAAAGCTTCAGTTTACGTCGAGGAGCAGTATAGAACGATCACAGTTCGATGCTCCAGATGTCAGAGCTACATCCACGTATCGACATGGTCAATCAATACGACAAACGTTTTCGAACACTTCAAGACACAACATTCTCGTGCGTTGTCAGTAATGAGTCTTGAAAACCTTGCGGCCCTTGAAGTTTGCGAGGACCCTATATCGGAGTCAAGAATTGGCGCATTCTTACTGTCCCGGCAGAAGTAAATCGATTCTGCCTGAAGTCTTAAACCAGTGTTACAAAAGCCCACTGTTCACTAATAAACGGCTCAAGATTGCTAGGTTCGATCCCAATCATTACCAAAATCTGTTTTTGGATGCTGTGGTATCCGCCAGTTTACCCTTCCATTTCGTTGATGTTCCTGCTGTGAGAAGGCTTCTCGTGTACCTCAAAATGACGTGCCCTCGATATCTCGAATCACATTGAGAGATCTGCTTCTTGATTACTACATCAAAATGTGTAAACCCTTCGAAAATGTTCTCGCAAAGAACACAAGTCGATTTGCTCTTACTATCGACGAGTGGAGAGCCAGTAACAATTTCGAGTTTTTCGCTGTTACAGCTCACTATTATGACGAGAGATTCAGGCTTCAAACAGATTTTATTGGCTTCGAAAATATGACAACCACTTCACATACGGGCGATGTGCTTTTTTGCCTTCTCAAGAATGTTCTTAAAGACTATTAAATTGAAGACCGTATCCTGTCTAAGACCAGAGACAATGCCGGCCCCATCAATGTTTTGGTCGATGAATTTGGGCAGGAATGTTCGTGAAAAGAGCTCGAAGCAGTTGCAGATGTGCGTTGTGCTGGTCATATTTTCAACTTAGCCATCTTCGCTTTTTGAAATGGACTTTCTTCAGACCAACGAAGTCTGCGCAGCTTGATGACGAAATTAATATAAGTACCATGAGAAACTTCAGACCAAGATAAAATGAAAGGTTTGGCTTTGGCTGTTCAAATTCTGGCTCACGGAGTCAATTTTCACACATATTTGAAAGACACTTTTGCGTCTATCGTTTTCGCGCACAAGAACGCTAATGGTGTCAATGGGGGCTCCGAAAGCCTATTAAAAAACAACCAGGTGGCTTTCCACCTACAGAATGCTTTACGATTTTTAAAATTGCGAAAGGAGATCACTGAGTCACTTGGTATAGTTGACAATTTGCCGAAGGCAGACCGGGAGCACTTTAAGGTGAAAAACATCTCGTTTCCCGAAGAGGACTGGGAATACTTGACTTTTGTTTGCAAAGTTCTCAAAAGCTTCAAAGAACCTACTATTATGCTTCAATGGTATAAAGAGATGACTATAAGCTTTACTGTTCCTTATGTCTTTCATCTTCTAATGAACTCAAGTCCTGGGAATGCAGTGACACATCGCTCAATAATGCTTTGATCGCTAGATAATTGAGA
>JAKTWD010000723.1:0-25445 GCA_030581935.1 Metschnikowia corniflorae
CCCGGTAGTACCTGGTAGACACGTAGCCGGTCATCTGCGGGTCCTGGATCCGGGCCAACCCAAAGTCGCAAATCTTCAAGTCACAGTTCTCGTTGATGAGAATGTTCGAGGGCTTCAAGTCACGGTGAATGACGCCCGCAGAGTGCACGTACTTCAACCCACGCAAGATCTGATAGGTGAAGTACTGGATGAACTGCTTCTCCAACGGTCTCAGCGTGAGCAAGCGGTGCAAGTCCGTGCCTTGCAACTCGGTGACGAAGTAAATGTCCTCCAACGGAGACAAGAAAATGTCGTCCAACGTGATGAGGTTCTCGTGGCGCAAGTGCTTCAACAATTTCAACTCACGGTACGTGCGTTTCGCCAAAACCGACGTGGAAAAGGGCTTCATGATCTTCTTAACTGCGACATTCTGCCCGGTGAGTTTGTCCATCGCAGAGCAAACCAACCCAAACGCGCCCATTCCCACTGGGTTCAAGTCCGTGTATCGCGACGTGATCTCGAACACCGTGCCGAAAATCTGTGTTCTGGTGAACTCGCCTGCGGAGGTCATCGTTTCTGTTTTATTCTTAGGTTTTTGGTGCGCTCGGCTTCGGATCTGGCAATTGTTTGGCCGAAATCGTCTATGGTGGTGATGTGAGAGGTCGAAGCAATCGATCTCAGTGGGTCAAAAACAGCAAAAAGTCTTTGAACGGGTCTTTGCAGTCGCCAGAAAAGTCGGAGGTGCGGAGACTATTTTGGCACTGCAGTGGGAAAAGCAAAAACCTAAAGGTGCTCGTATCGTACGGCAAAGTCAGGTTCCGCGGCGCGCACTAATGCGGGTTGCGTGCAGGAAATAATGGATTAATCTGGCAAAAACCAAGGGTCAAAATCCCGGGAGTATCCCGAGAAGTAGTGGTTTGTTTTCCTTCAAACACAATCATATTCCAGGAAGTCACGTGAGAGTGACCGAAACCCATACTTGTATGGGGAAAGACATGCAACACGTCTTTTTTCTTGAAATAAAATTCGAAATGTGGTGGTTTAACGTTCGAAAATTAGGGCGCGCAAACTGGGCGGTAAGTTCGGGATGGCGGTAAAAATGATGAACAATGAAGTAGAGGATAGACAGAGTCATTAAATTTAATTGTGAAACGCTCGCTAGACAGTTTTAACGACTGATTACCCAGCCAATTGTCTTGGAATTCTGAGGAAAGAATGGTGTTTCATTCCCGTTACAGATTTGTATTCCATAAAGAAGAGTAGTACGAAAAACGTTATGGGCTCGCATGGTTCACGCGCTTAATATGAGGGCGCTTTCAGCCAGTGTTGCGGGCAATTGGAGTTGGAGATTACTCTATTACTATTGAAACTACTATCGGTAGTAATTACTATTAGTTTTTGCAATTACCATCGGGGTTTTACGCCGCTAGTGGAAAGCAATACCTGGCCTCGCCTGGGAACCAGGCTTGAGTCAAATGAATACGTCTAAATCCATCGGATCTGGGGGTGAAGCAGCAAGACTAGTGGCACCAAAACCAGTGGCATCAAGACGAGCGGAGAGAAGACGAATAAGAAACGCAGCAGCAAGTCCTGAACAATCCTCACTGGAGCCCGGTGACGTGGTCCCATATTAGCATGTGAACAATCAACCCCATTAGAAGAAAGCTCGAAAAAGTCTATTCCATACGTCTTTTTGCAGGTCAAAAACGACAAATACTTGCGGTGATTTTGTACGTCAAAGACTTCGGCGACCAGTATCAAGACATGGACCACTGCGATCAGAATCAGTAGCAGGCTTCCAAACAGAATTCAGAAGTGCACCAAATTGACTATGTCCAGCAAGACGTATGCCAAAAGGCACTTCAGCGAAAGCTTGAAAATCGATTATATGTTCTGATACACATTAGGGTTTCTTTCAGATCAGGATTACCTCGTATCCATGATGCACCCAAAAGACCGTCCCTATGCGAAAATCAAATTTAACCAGAGTTGTGAGCAGAGCTACAAGGGAATCATCTTCATGAATTTACCTTCGAAGCAACTATGGGTAACCTTCGAAGCAACTATTGCTCACACGACCGTCGCCTGAATCTTTCTCCAAACTGAAATCGTGTTGTACTCGAATGCACCACTACCCAAAGGAGAGAAGATTTACGCCATGCCTCCCAAGGGATGAAAAAGGATGGAGAATGCTGGCTCCTCAAGAAGCCGGTATATGGTATGAAACAAGCAGGTTTCGAAAGGAACGAATTCCTTTCACATAAATTGGAAAGTCTTGGACTCAATGCTTCCGACATTGATGAAAGCGTATTCATCCGATGGGCTAAAGCAGGTCAGCTTATCGTTACACTCTACGTCGATGACCTGTTTCTAGTAGCCGAAATCGAGGAGGTTTGATCAGAATTCAAAAACGATTTGGAACAAATGTTCGACCTCAAATATTTCGGCCCAGTATCATAATACCTAGGGATCGAATTTACAAAAACGAAACTGGGTTATACCATGTCCCAACTGAAACACCTAAGGGAGTTAGTGGAGAGGTTTAAGGAGCATGGCCTCATATTACGGAAATACCCTGTCCGAGTGGACTACAAGGGTGGTTGATCGAGAAACAACCCTAAGGAAAACGTTTTTACAACTACCGAGTTCTTACCCTGATAAATGCCTCCTCCGTCCCTCACTAATACATGGTGCTCGTTCTCGATTGGGAAAGTCCGTTTCGATATGTTCACGAGATCACTATGCCACACATGAAGAGAAGACATATGAGATTCCCACTAAAGGAAACATTTTGTTGGTGTATTTGGAGATGAGCTGATCAGATTGGTATCATCGATAATATCGGCGTCAATGCGTGAGAGTATTTGAAGACACATTCACTCTATGGTGAACAGATCTAATACATGTGTTCTGGCGAAGTTTTTGCAAGATGTGTATATTGAAGAATTGTGTGCACATAACACTACATACACGGCCGACTTCAAAGATTCGGTGTTCTATCTGCAACTCTTCATATAGATCACCAACTTGCAGATTCAGCTGGACTCTGCATGTGGGACATGCTCGACGTCACACATCAAGAGCTGATCATCGCTTCAAAAGCAGTAAGTGTGCCTGGTTGCCCCGTGAACCTGGTGTCAGGATTTTTGATGATCTTTTCTACACTATTTGAAGCTCAAACTCATGGTTGAACAGGATATCGAGATCGCTCATCTCAGCGATATGAGCCAGATTGTTCCGGAAAGTATTAGCAATCTTCGAGCTACTCAATACTACGATTCAAGTATAATCTTTACGTCTCTGCCTCATGATACATAAACCCAGGGCCGGGCCACTCCAAGGGGTCAACAAAATCATGGGGGCAACGGGCTCAAACAATGGAACTACGTTGTTACTGAATGAATCCCACATGCAGAGGTGCAGCGTTCCCACAGCTGAAACTGCAAGTTGTCAGTCCATGTGAAGAGCTGCAGCGCAAATACACAATTGTGTTGTTGATGTTACATGCAAACTAGCAATAGAATTCTCGCACAACATACACACCCTTGAGAAAAAGCACATTTCGCCAGAACAGTCATAATAACTAGATTTTTGTTCATTATGATTCGAGAGTTGGAATTTGGGTATATGATATTCTATCATAGCGCTAGCTATAATTGAATGAATAATGAAATGGCTCTGCCTGGCCTCACAGCACCTTTCGACGTCAATGCAGCAACACTTATATTTCGCTACAGAAAAAAGCGAAATTGTCATATCAAGCTAGATCGATTAGAGGGCTTTTTCCATGGAGACGGCTTTGAAGATCTCGAAACACAGTCAGTGACGGAAATTTGAGTTGCTCGTAGAGCTATGAGAAGTGGCAATGTTGACGTTTATAGAGGCTAAGCGAGAGAGCACTCAAGAAACATAGTGTTGTGCTGGTCATATTAGCTGTGATTCTCATAATTCTTCGCTTAACCAAAACAACTGTCCAGCAATGCTTTTTATGAGGCCATCTGTTTGATTCTACAGTGATGTGTGAAATACCACTCCGTTCAATCTACCACAGTCAACCGAAACAGTCGGAATGAGACTTCGACATAACATCGAACTATGAAATTCTTTTTAAAATGCTTTCTGAAATGCTTAAAAACCGGAAAGAACTCAAATATCGGAGCCACTGGTGAAAAGAACGGTTGGAGGGGCGGTGGAGGGTGTCTGGTTATGTGCAGGTCGCCTACCCCAGCAGTTTAGGCCCTGACGAATTCACTCGAGATTTGTAATAATTTTGTGTTTTCGCGTGGCGAGATAATCTACGGCGTAAAGAAAACCAGTCTATTGATAGACTTTAAAAAATTTGGATGTCGTGGCTCTTTATAGCGGGCCCGTATTTTGGCGTGCTCCATCCCGCTGCAAAGTATGGCTATGGTGTGGAAGTCTAAGTGAATGACCCCAAACATGGAATTTCGACGCCCGAGCGCTTTGTCACAGAGCTGCAGCTGCCATATTTAATGGTAGTTTGATCACAAACCTCGATCTATCGAGGGGCACTCATAACTCGTGTCGTTTTGCAATCCACATGATTTCGAGACTTTACGCTCGTAACCCAAGCTAGGACTACAACTATTAACCGGTTTGTTACAGTGCATTTGACAACTCACACCTAGTCTTTTGACGCTCCCTTGCAAGTTTCATTAGCTTTGAGTCATTTTCATTGGTAGTTTGAGTTCTGAGTGTTCATGGTAGGTTGTGAGTAGAACTTTCGACTCTCAGAAGATCCTTCTGAATATAGACGATTTTCGTCAGAGTCTATAAAACATCATCAAATTATACAAGTAGAGCTCATGAAAGATGAGCTAGAAAGGGCGATGTGCCAGTTCTCCTTTCCATACAATATTTCAATTCTCGACCAGAACAAAACACGCATATCACAGAAGACGCAAATACCCTCTACCACCACTCCTTAACTATGCAATTGTGTCATTAACTTACTTAAAGCATGCCTCCTAACCTATCACTCAAGCAAGCACTCCAACTCATCGAATATTCATGAGCTTGCCCATATGCTTGCCGTCGTTACTGGCCAACTCCTCCTCGGTGGTCCCACGCGTTTTCTTGTAAAGATCAAAAAGAGACCAAAACTTCAAGTTCTCGTCGCCAGATACCGTGGCGAGCGTAGTGGCATCCGGGCTCAAGCACCCGTTCAAGATGCGCGAGTCGTGCGCTTGCGAGATCTCTCCTGTTTTTTGTAATGTCGGGTAATTAAAAAGAGAAATACTGTTGGACGGGTACCCGTGGGTGGCAACCACTTCGTACCCGGACCCCTTGGCGTATCCCCAATTGAGCGAAGAAACCTGGCTTTGCGTCTCGATCAGGTTCACGCGAGCACCGGTGCTGGTGTTCCAGAAATGGATAGCCTTATCGCTGGTGCCTCCTCCTGTGGCCAAAAGCAGATTCTGGTAGGGGCACCAGGCCATTGCCTTGACTGCAGCACGATGGTTCGTTTTCTGGAAAAGAGCTCCCGAGGCCATATTGCGTGCGTCCCAAATCGCCACCATATTGTCGTTACCCCCACTGCAGAACTGTTGTCCATCTTGTCTGTACTCGATTCCACATACTTCTGCCACGTGCGTATTCTCCTGTTTCGCTACCAAATGGCTCGACACCCGCACATCACTATGAAATATGGTGCCTTCCTTCAGCCCCAGCGTGAGCATGTGCAGCAGCCAGCAGTGGGCAGCCACGCGTCCTACAGAGTTTGTGGCAAGAGTACGCAAACGCGTGTTGGTCTCGATGTCCCAGATTTCTATGGCACCGTCATCGCGCCCGATCGAGATGTACGATCCATCGTCAGACCAGCGGAGCGAAGATACGGGCAGCTGGGTCTCACAAAGAAGCCCCACCGACCCGCTGGACGCGTTCCATACGTAGACGGCATCTTCAAGGCCAATCACAATCAAATTGGTCAGCGACCATGCGACAAGATTCAAGTAGAAATCATCAACGATATTCGGGGCATCGAGCACGCGATCGGGCGCCGAGGGGATCTTTTTCGCCCGCTCTGACGCCACCAGGGGACGGAGCGCACGTGCATTTACGCCCAGCGTAACGTGGCTGAACAAGTTGATGGGCCGAGACCGGTCGGGCGGCAAAGGTCGGTACGACAAGATCCGCGAGTTGACGTCGACCCCGCACGCCTGCGCCACGTGATGCTGGTATATTTTGTTGGTCTGCGCCTTGATGTGTGTTTCAGGCAGAGCATTCGGATGCGGGCTCTCTTCGGTTGCAGTAAGCTTGCCTGGAGTCAGGTTTTTGTGGCTCGGGATAAACCGGTCCAGGGAACTGGCTTCCTGCAGCGTCAAGAGCGAGTTTGTGCGGCGGAGCTTGCCCGGTTTTGGCGGTGACATCAGCATCCGTGCCAGGGAGGTAGATGACGGTACATGCAAGAGTTTTGGGCGGGCAAAGTCCGCGAGCGACGACTTCAGACGCAGGTTTTGTTTTTGAAGAAACGGCGGCGGCTGTCTGCTGGGAAGAGGGACCCTTTTCCGCGGCGGCAGACCCTGTTCTAGAGTTCTTTTGGCCTGATTGGCCAGCCGCAAGTTATCTAGCGTCACCGCCGAGACAGTGGAGTCGTGGAACGGCGTTTTCGGTTGTTTTGGCGGGGATCCAAGAACACGCGACATTGCGGGGTGAGTTTGGGTTTGATGGGTTTGTGAGTGATTTGTAATGGGCGTTTGTGGTAGTACAATCAGAACAACTGTCAATGAGTGGCTTTTTCAAATCGGAGAAGGCAGGCGGGTCCCGTAATATTGAAATTTATGTCTTGGTGTTGGCTTTTTCAAGACTCCGCAAAGGATCTTGTTTGTTCACGCCAGCTGTGTCTTATTCAAATACCCGCTGGAGATTTCTGTTCCAATCACAGATACGGAGACGTGAGTATAGGCACGAATTGCAGCAGTTTCAGCCGTGGGGATCTGAAACCTATTCTGAATCAGCAAGTAATGATCTCTAGTGAGAGCTCAAAGACGTCTGCAAGCGGCTATATGTCTGCTTTTCCACCACTCAATAGTAAACTAATCCCTAACAAATAAAAGTGTACAAAGCAAAGTGGCTCGAGGATTCCAGTGGACGTTTTTCGATCGAAATGACAAAGCAAAGTGCACACCCGATGATCAGCTGCAACCGGTGCCTACATACGTTTCATGGTCTGTTCTTCCACAGGTGCACAGAAGCGTGGTGCGCGCTTGTTGATGTCCGTTCCCAAAGAGGAAAAGTGATTGCAAATGTTGCTGCAGGCCAGAGACCATCACGGAAAAATATGAAAAATGTCGCGAGCTCAAAAGCCGCGCGCTGCCAAGCAAACCCCGGACGCGCAGGAGAAAGCGCAATGTTTGCTGGCAATATTATTGGAAATATATGGGAGTTTCTGCATTCTTTGGACAACCGTGGCTTCTCATTCGAAAGGTTTTTTGAGGCTTTTACAGCAATCGCACGTTGAAAGACTTTTTTATTGTTTCGTTAGTGAGCTTCGCAAAACATTGAAGAATGCCGTGTTATTGTGTTCCTCGCGGTGCGACCAAACAATACCGCATCGTGAAGGCCATGTTTAGGAAGGCGGTGCAAAATTGGCGAGACGAGGAGAGGTGGATTTATTTCACCGAGTTTGAGTTATTGAAAGTGAGGAAGTGGTGATGAATGCTTGTAGGACGTGATAGGTTGTATTTTTATGTGAAGAATGCTTTAAATCTTCAAAATAGACTCTTTCAGTGCTTTCTAGTTTCAATATTTTCAGGTCTAACGAAAGTGTCCTTTATATGGGGTATATGAAAGATCCAATGTGTGTACAGATTTTTTTTACCACTTGTGAACAGACCACGAAAAAAGAGATAATTCCACAAAACCCATGAAGTCAGTGATACATGACTTGTGAGCATCTTGACGAAAAAAGCCAGACTACCCCCATATACGATTCAGTATTTGCGATCAGAGAATAATGCTTGAAATAGCACTTTATGACGATCTACTGAAGATCAGTGTTGTGGTTTTTGTCGTTAAACGGTTCGTAATTACGATTCTTTCTTCATGGTAATCCTATTGACGTTTTTTCGCATTCGCAATTACGAATCGTATTACGAATAATACGAAAGTCGTTTCTTGGCTAATGATATTAATCAACCCTAACCTTTGCTGAACGGAGCCCCCCACGAGAGGAAATGTGCCCTAGGCATTCATATAATCTATTAGTAGTCAATATACTGTGCAAGGCCTTTCGCCAGTTTGAGAAATTGACTCGACGTGTGAGAATCGAGCTGATGAAGTTGCCCTCTGAAGACAACTGCAACGAAAACAATTTAAATCATTCGTCGAGCAATACTATACATCCAAGGAATTCCTTTTTTCACCTTTGTCCCCCGACACGAAATTCATATCACTCATCTGAACGTGAATATTGTGGATTTAATGTTCTCAGAAATTTCTTCAACAATGGTATCACTGATGTCGTTGAACTCAAGGTTACTCGTGTCCTTGACGGAGATTTCGGAGGCCTCGCTCCAACTCTCATCTTGACTCGTCGGCCAGCTCATCAGTGCTTTCATTTTCAAACTCAGTGTCCACCTCCTCGATTTTAATCCAATCCCTGCAATTCTTCTCACAACCGTAAAGCTTACCTATACATGTGAGAGAAACTAACGTTTTGATCAATTCTGGTATCAATTGGGTCCTCTTCCTTGTGAAAACGTTTTTGCAGAGATTGAGTATTCAGATAGTGCTGGCATGGAGGCCCACCATCTGTGCTGCAATGTCTTTGACCTTCAGGAATCCCCGTGCTATTTACGTATTTGTAAATTCGTAATTCGTAATCGTAATCAATGTAAATTCATCGTAAATAGCCATTTTCATTACGACAGTTGAGACGATTTACGGATTACCCACAATACAGCTGTAGACGCAGGGCACGAGAGCGGTACCACGTAATGGCAGACATGTCAAGTGACCATATTGGCATAATCATTTAAATGAAAAGACGCTGAATAAGTGCAAGAGCTACATATGTGTCACGATATGTTCAACATGTCCAAGAGATTCTGTAGGACGATACTATTGTAGCGTCAACAATTCATCTTGCAGAGAGCAAGGTCCCCAAGCGAAGCGCATACTGCGTAAAACCGACAAAATGCCAAGAAGTCCCCACGTAAAAAGTACGTAACGCGTATTACGCGTAATTTCGTAATCACTCATCTCGTACTGCTGTGTGGAATAAGAGGGGAGTCAAGATTATCGGAAAGTTCACTGAACTCTCTTGAAATAACCTTTAACAGCATCATAGTTTATGGTCCACGACAACAACGTTGGCGGAGACACTTTGTCTGCTCTCGTTGTCTCCTGATCCGCTTGCTCTCCGACCTCTAGAGTCAACCTCAGCATCTCGAGAAAATTCATCTCGTCAGGCATTCTTCCATTCGACTTGAGTTTTGCCAAAATTTTATTAGAGGTAGGAAAAATTCGACTTTTTCATTTCGAGACATCGTCGCCAACCCGAGTAAAGAATGGTGCCACGAGATTGTGACCATGTTCTCAGATGACTTATAATAGCTTCAAATTTCTCCAATCGAGCTTCTCCTTAAGCTGAGACGTTTCAGATTAGGACATTGGTGCATGATTTAAAACGCGTGTCTTCAACACATCGGCTACCAAATGCACGCTTTGAACCTGTAAACCACATTTTTATGCCGTTCCCTGCAATTCCGATCAAATCATTTCCCCCGTCAATAATGGGCGATTCAGTGTCTCTTCCATCCACAAAAGACCGTTACGCTGACAATTTGACGTTCGTGAGAGCCTGAGAGGCCCGCGTAAAGTTACGGAATGCGTAACGACATTGCGTACGGCGTCACCGTAATACGAAAACACGTAACACAAAATTACGCGCGACTGGGCACAACGGGAGATTTCAGATTGCACACTCAAACACCTTATCTGTCACGTGAGCCTAGTGCATTCACCACTAATCTACGACTTTGAGCCACACAAACCACAGAGTCCGTCAAATATGGGCAACCAGCCGTCCCAGCCGAAAATCACAGCCCAGGACAAAGCTATTTACCAGCTCAAGCGGCAGCGAGACAACCTCAAGCAGTACCAGAAACGGATCAATGTGGTGATAGATCGTCAAACAACATTGGCCAAACAGGCCGTGCAAGAGGGCAAGTTGGAAAAGGCCAAGGTATATTTACGCCTGAAGAAACAGCAGCAAAGTGTAATCACAAGCACCTACCAGCAACTCGAAAACTTGGAGTCGCTTATCGGCACCATAGAGTTCAAGTTGATCGAAAAAGATGTAGTTTATGGTCTCAGTCAGGGTAACGAAGTGTTGAAGAGGCTCAATTCGGAGATGAGTGTGGAGAAAATCGACCGCGTAATGGACGATTTGGAGGATGAACGGCTCAAAGTGGATGAGGTTCTGGATCTTTTGGGGTCTGGGTTGACGAACTTGGAGGAATCTGAAGTGGACGAAGAACTAGCGGCTCTAGAGCTAGAGGTGACAGGAACGACAAGGGATGAGAGTTTGAGAAATAATAAAGGGGGAAATGTCGAGGGTGAGAATGTTCCTGCGAAAGAGGGTGCCAGGTTGCATCTTCCCGACGTGCCCACTGAGGCACCAAAAGTTGATGAGGACGTTGTGGAAACCGATGTGGAAAATGGAGAGGAAAAGGAAGGCACAAAGACGGCATATGAGCCAATTGCCGCTTAATTGGGGTTTTGAAGATGCCGTGATTGCTTGGTGATAAGAGGAGTCTGAGGGGATAATATATCTGATACTGAGGTGATCCGTGGGTGTCTTGGATGTAATGGCGTGTCAGATCTTTTCTTCGGGAGATCAACGATTACTTGGATGTAATGGTAGTATATGTGGGTGTTCTGGTTTCCAACGGTGGCTGTCTATATTTGGCCTGTGTCTGTGTGTTCTGATCATGGGTAAAGTGGATCTGTTCCTGGCAGCAGTGGAAGCAGATCAAACCGAGTACGAGGGAATCAATCAGCTTGATTCATACTGTCATTTGGAAGCACTGTGGCCGACATTGAGACAATGGTCTCTATGTCTGATCCTTTCGAATCACACATATTGATGTCTATTTGACAGATTCGAAAATGGTCTTTCTCTTCGGTACATGGACTACTGAAATCCTTATTTTTTGAGAACCACAGGTCGTGGAATTTCGACATTTCGTTCGCTAACTGCCAGCTTCACAGTACAAGCTTCCCAGGGATAAAAGGAAGTCTAATCTTAATGCACAATTGCAAAAATAGCACGCCTGTCTTGTCAATTCGAGGTTTTGCTTATTAGATCTTGGAGTCTACGTTTTTCGACCCATTGCCCTGGCTTTCAGCGTGATGTACTTCAAGAAGACACGAGCCTAGTGAGCATATATGGGTTTATTCTGTAATGTTTGATCAGCATTAGCATCGCCCATTTCAGATGTAATGGCGCCATTCAGGAATAGTTAAAGCTGAATGTAATTAGGTGACTCTTTATATATCTATGACTGAGTATAATTGCCCATTAGTTATTAATCATTTTTTTTAAAAAGAAACATCATTTTACGGAAAAAAGGCATTGAACTAAGTCCGCCGACATAAAGACTATATCGCCATAGAAAAACCATAATATTTCGTAACCACATTTCAGGTATGTATGCCCACCCGGGAATTTCACTCAGAACTTAATCTGCCAAAAAACCCTGCTCAAAATATGATCAATATCTCATTCGTTATTCCTTATGTGATCAAATGTCATCGACCCATGGGATTTAACCGATGGAGTGCTTTGGATAATGGTCAAATGCTGAATGCTCATGGTATAGTATACCATATCGCGCTCGGCCACCCACACGCTTGGCCACCGCCACGCTCATTTCCGACTGCAGCCTCAAATCTCACACGGAGAACATATAATTAATAGGGAAATTTACATGAAAAGTTACTCAGTAGTCTGCGAAAACTTCTTAGATGTATTTATAGAAATTCCACACTCTCCACAATAATAAGGCCGGTTATCGCCTTGGAGATCGACTGCTTAGATTCGCGCCTGATTCATTGTTTACGCTTTCCTGCTGTATACCTTTCAACGGAGACACGTTTCGACCTCCTCGATAGAACAGTCACTATTCAAATGAACGGACTTCAAATCTGTAACCTTCTTTTTCTAATAATCATGTGTATAGTGCGCTCACAAGTCACTTCATGCGTGAGCAGATGCACAGATTGAGAGAGCATGTGCGAAGTACACACCCTATTCCGCTGGCCCACTCATCAATAATCTTTGTATCATCGCGAAATTGACTCCTATAATAACTTTAGTCACTGCCAAGACTCCAGTCGCAAAACCAGTCTCACCAACGTTGTAGACATCATCCTGTGCGATTCCGCTGTCGTCTTTCTGTAACGCGATCGAACCAATCTGTAAGTTTTTCTGGAGGGTCACGATAGCTTCTAGCATAATGCAGGGTCTGCGCAAACTCGATTTCAAGCGCTCCTGTTTGAAAGTGAAATGTGTAAGCCAATTCTCGCCAACGTCGACAGGGTGTAGTTCCGCGAGAGGCCAAGACTAGGCTCGCCATATTTCGTGCATTTTCGCACGTAGGAGCCACACCAAGAAGACATAAGTAGATCACCCAGTCAGTAAACGTATTCCTCACATTGGGGTCAGTACCTGGCTATTTCGGCTGGCTCAAGCCTACATAACTTTGCAATCCAACGGTTTCGAAGAGTGTATCTGGGTGAAAATAAACGCTTCGCTGAATCACAAAAAGATATGTCACTATCGCAAGACTTTGCATCAATGGCTAAAAGTATAGCAGAAGCTCAGGCAGCGTTATGAGGTAAATGAATGATTAGAGGTCTCGGGCGCAATGGCCTTAGCCTATTCTCAAACTTTAAATATGCAAAAAGTCCTTCTTTTTTTAATGAAGATGGGCATGAATGTGAGCTTTTAGTGGGCATTTTTGGTAAGCAGAACTGACGAAGCGGTGAACCGAACGAAAAGTCAAAGTGCCAGAATACACGCTCATCAGACATCACAAAAGGTGTTAGTTCATCTAGACAGCCGGACGGTGGCCATGGAAGTCGGAATCCGCTAAGGAGTGTGTGACAACTCACCGGCAGAATGAACTAGTCCTGAAAATGGATGGCGTTTAAGCGTGATATCTATACTTTTCCCTCATCTGTATTGTGAGGAGTAGGCAGGCGTGGAGATTGTGAGGAAGCTTTCTGTGAATAAGAGTCGAACCGTCTCTAGTGCAGATCTTGGTGGTAGTAGCAAATATTCAAACGTGAACTTTGAAGACTGAAGTGGGGAATTGTTCCATGTCAACAGCAGATAAACATGGGGTAGTCGATCCTCTTTACTAGATTACACCTGCTTAACTCGCCATTTTGGCGTTGCAAGAAAGGGAATCTGGTTGATATTCTAGAACTTGGACGCGGAGAACGGCAACGTAAATGAATGTGGAGACGTCGGCATGAGTCCTAGGAGGACTTTTCTTTTTCTGTTAACATAGAATCACCCTGGATGGTTTAGTGGGAGATGAGGGTTCCCCTTGGAATAGTTCTTCTAGGAGAGTACAGTGCACTCAAGACGGTTCTTAAAAGTCCACAGAACTTCTCGTCCCAAATCGTACTCATATCCGCAGCAGGTCTCCTCGATCAACAGCCTCTAGTTGATAGAATAATGTAGATATGAGAAGTCGGCAAAATAGATCCGTAACTTCGGGATAAGGATTGGCTCTGAGGGGTGGGGCCATTGGTATCTGCCTAGCACAAGACGGCACTAGTTACCCGGACCTCAGAATTGGGACGGACAAGGGGAGTCTGACTGTCTAATTAAAACAGACCATTGGATGCCAATTATATCGAGGGTCTTCTGTTCTTCCAGTTCTCTTCTCCCCTCTATGAAACGCTTGTTTTTTCACCATCACATCAGATAAGATCATGAAGGAGAGCACTAAAATGCTTGAGTCTTCCGGTTTTTTGGATAATTTTCAATCATTGAATATCGTTTATTGTCGGGATCCAGCAGGTCCAGAGCCAGAGATCAAATGGGGTAAAGACGATACAGCAAATTTCCGAATCCTGGACATACACAGAAAGGAAATACAACTGAATAGAAGCGGCAGCCTTAATCGAACTCCGCTTGAATGAATCTTGCTCAGTTAGTTGGAAAGCAGTTCTCAATCACAATCCTTGGACTTCTCTAATTCAGATTACCCAGTGCTCTTCGTTAGTGTCATTGAAAGGGCAACAAATCATCATGTATCGGATATTAAATGACAAAACATTGACTTTGGCACCTGTCAGGTCACGCCAGCTGGAGTTACCTCCAAGTGTATGTATCAACGAAAAATAGTGGCTGGCCGAGGTATTAAGAAAAGATAATAAGATCCGTTCCAAAAGGAGGGCTTTTCCCAGAACTTATTCAACATGAATTCTTGCGGACTGCGCACGGAATCAATAATAGTATTATTCCTTGCATGATACACAGAACCAACAAAATCTTTCCCAAAAGAAAATACTCAATCCATAGGGTCTGGAGTCTGACACCCAAGCTGTCCATCATCTTTGTAGCAGATTCTCGTTGTTGCTTGAACATGTAGTGCAGGTCATGGGAAACAACTAGCACAGAGTCAGACTCATCAATCGCCTGTCTCACGTTCGCCCGAGAAATGACTCAAAATGAATGACTCATATTGAAATTGACAATGCTTTAGACAGAGGCATGCTCTAGTCAGAGACATATTAGAGAATGTTTCATCAATATACCGTGGGTTCGACCGGTCGAGCTATCCATGGCAATCGAGTAATCCTCATACGCGTACTTCGAGCTCGACCATCAGATACACCAAGCGTCGGTCGTTATTCATCGATTTGTAGACCATCGGTTTCTTGCATATAGTAGACCACGGTATTAAACATGTGTCTGTTGAACGATTTGCTTCAAAGGTGGCTCGTTGGCAGGGTGTATGTCCTCCATTAATTGTTTAATCTCGGAGGCCTCGGAGAGAACACCATTTAAAACTTGCAGTAGTCGCAAGAGAAGCTACGAAGTCCGTCAATGATCCGTGGAAATGTTCCAAGTATTCGCTGGCTTCTTGGGTTTGTTGTAGTGTGATTGATTATGGTCATAATCCTGCGAAAGCTGACTCTCGCTTTGTATGTGTTCCACTCCAAGCCCGAACGGGGTCGCTAGTTTGCTCTTTATTTTCTCAGGGAAATCCAACAATGTCTTTTTCGTCATCCTCTAGAGCAAGTAACAAGCATATGATAATCGGTGCGACAAAACGGTTGACTATCATCCTGGAAATATGCCGTCAAGGAAGTTTCTTGAAGTGCAGAGTTAAACTGGTCAATCCACTGGCAGTTGTGACACGGAAGTATTCGTGTAAGTCAGACCAGCGGAGTTGGTCGTAATCACAACAACACCAGAATCAGTCTCAACAGAACCATCAGATTTGGTCGTGGTCCAAGTAGTAGTGTATGACAGCTCAGGAACAGACACAGTTGGCCCAGTGCTCTGAAGTTTAAGCGAAGGATTTCAACCAAGCGCGGGGAAACGGCGGAGTAACTATGACTCTTTAAGGTAGCCAAATGCCTCATCTAATTAGTGACGCTGAATGGATTAACGAGATTCCCACTGTGCCTATCTACTATTTAGCGAAACCACAGCTAAGGGAACGGGCTTGGCAAAATCAGCGGGGAAAGAAGACCCCGTTGAGTTTGACTCTAGTATGACTTTGTGAAAAGATGTGGACGGTGTGGTACAGGGGGAGATTTATCGCCCGTGGAATACCCCCACCTCTTTTATTCTTTTACTTATACCGTTAAGGGAGACACCTAACGGCTCAATTCAAGAGTATTCCCTCCCGGTTCTTGCTCTGACAAGTTGATCTAGTAAGCTCCCGAGATTGGTGGGGTACGAATGAGCTTAAAGTTCACTTTAGTTGATTTCGTGCTTTGCGGTGGCCGAGTGCGGTGCTGCAGTGACATTGTAATAAAACACACACTAACGTACTTCACTGGCTTTCGCACCGAACTGGTATTTGGGTCACCGCCTGCATTTTGTAAAAACTAATATCTTTGACTTCGAATATAAACGCTAAACATACGCTAAAACATAAAAAAAATCATTGAGCTTTATTTTGACATCTGTCTACGATGCCCTATTGTCCCACAAATTCCACAAGTGGATTTGCGTTTTTTATGTGGCTGTGAAATTTTATCTTCTGAGTCCACGGAATTTTCAAAAAGGGATTAACATTCCCCAGAAAGCTGGAATTGCGTTCTTTGGATTCCTCAGAGGACAAGTCACTAGCGTCGGCTATACGCGTTTTGGATCTATTGCTTTTTTTGTTCTGCCTGGCATGAGTGACGAGAACATCGCCGAATTGTTTGGCAATTATCGTATATGAATGACCCTGCGAAAGCGCGTAGTTTAGAAGTTTGTCGAAAGATGCTTTCAACGGACCCGCCACATCCCCAAGACAATTCTCCAGTAATTTATAATGCGAAAAAGCAAGGCTCATCAAATAGTCGTGTTTTGAAGGCGTACTCGAATCATCAGCAAGACTCGAAGATCTACGTGGCGTCAGATCACTTTCTGGAGACACCTCGTTTCTTACCTCAATTTGATCTTCGATAAGACCCGCTGAGGATTTAATGGTATTAAACCGGCAGTTTCAAGCTGCTCTTGACATTTCGAGCAGTGAAAGCTTCCACCCGGGCAAGTTTGTATAGTGCAATGGCCGTCTTTATTGATGCGCACACTGCCACCCGCGAGCACACCAAAATCAGTTCTTCTCCGGCCACCTGGTAATATTTTGTCCTTGACTGCCCAAAACGGCAAAGATCAAGAAATCGAGAATTTCAGGATTACGTGAAAGGATCACCAGTCAATCAGACACTGTAAAGGAATCTGGCAAGATTGACGGTTTATGAACAGTTAGGCTCAACCGAGATGCGCTGAGATTGCAACCGGTTGCAGCCATGGAGCTTATCAGAGATTGCAGGCCCGTACACCAGCGAAGGTGGGCAGTTTGCACCCCGGCGAATTTCAGCAATTTTTTGCATGTTTGGTCATTCTTTCATTTCAGATGTGTTTCTGCGGCTGGCCTGAGGGGAGCACGCTGCTTGATTTTTGATTTTCGGGTGTTGATGGCATCCTGATGTGTCTTAATTTTGGCACCAGCTTAGAGGAAACATAGGCATGGCGCGATATGTGGAGCGCATTATTCACGACAGAAAAGGTATTTCGATGTAGACTTTCTCAAGATCGATGCTCAGAAATGAGATGTGTAAAGCGGCATGTATAGAGCGGTTATTTCTTTTCGCTGCAGATTTTTTCAACCTATGGTGTCGAATGACTTCCATGTCCGTTAAGTATCAAAAGTCAATAGTGCCTTTCGCTGAAGACTCTGTCTGAGAGAGTGAAACCTGTTCGAGCCACCGGATAGCAGCATCTTTGAATGTCCAACCATTCGCACTAACTCCCAAGCACCAGTCTTTTTCAAGCTCAGCGTACCAAGACTCGCAAATTCGCTTACCTTCAAAAATGATAAATGGTTGCAAAACAGACCCGTGGCATTGATACTCTCAATTGCTGTCACCCACTCTCAATTTCCGTTCTGAATTGATTGTCTTTCCCCCGTATTTCAGACGCTGATTCAACTTTCTTTGTCACGAATAAACCCATCGAAAAGCCTGGTTCGTCCACATTGTACCTGACTCGATCCCATATGAAGCACAAAAACACATGATCAAACCAACCTTTTAGTACCTTTGGGTCGTGGCACTTTGCCCGTCGATAATCAAAAGGTCTCGAGTACTTTGTGTCGAGATTTGGATGTCTTCCACAAATCTGGAAACGCAATTGGTATCAACTTTTACATCCACTTCTGTTCAATGCGACGCGAGCAAATATTCTTCCATTCTGCGAACAGCATTGACTTCCGGGGCGAGACCGCGAGAGTCCTTGGAGAGAATTCATTTAACTAAACTTTCATAGTCAAATTTTTGTTAATTTGTTTGGTCTGCGGCTGCTTCGACGTGATTTCCTGAACCTTTCCTCCTCCGTTGAAGAGTGCTGCGGGACAAATTGAAAGCGCGTGCTGCTTCCTGCCAGTGATGTTAAATTACAAAATTTTCGCGCGTAATAATTAGAAATTTAGTAATAATTAGTAATAGTTATTACTAATATGGTTTATTACAAATTGTAATATATCTAAATAAGTATTTGTAATATAAAGGCGATATTACAAATAATATATTGTTTTTAATGAAAGTTTAAAGGCTTGAGGGAAGCTGAACGGAAAGGCGAAGTGACCGATAAACTCCATTTCCGGGGTGGCCGCGAAAGGGAAGGAAAGAAAACTTGAGCTAAAGATTACAGAAAGTGCGTGTTTGGATTTTTTTTTTGACGCGAGTTAGCTCGGTGATGACGATGACCATGACGTTGAGAGAGCGAACTTCGGAGGTACTTGCAGCAAGAGAATGCCAAAGTCAAGAACCAGATTCGGGAGTACTACAAACTCAACGAAGGCTCGTTTCCTACTGTCTTCCGGATGGCCCAAGATCTTTTGTCCATGATGGCGATGTCCTCTTCCTCGGAATCTCTTTTCTCTTAAGTGAAGAGTATAGTTAGCGAAACAGATTTCAACCGCAGACAATCAAGATGTTGGCTATTATTACAGAAGAGGCAAGTGTCTACTTTGACCGCCTACCACAGTCGGAAGCTGCCGATAATCAGGATCGTGCTCATTTAAAACCTCTGAACTCCACTTCCGAGCAGCCTACGTGTTGAATGGGCGAAACGAAGTCTGCTGATACCGTCAACATACCAGACCTGGATGATGGGAGGAAAAGATCCTGCCCTGAGAAACAACTGAGCAGCCATCAATGACAACGAGCGAGACAACGTGTGCTCAAAACGGTTATTTGCAGATTTCAATAGGATCGAGCGCGGTGAAGATCTTGTTACCAGTCGTACGCAAAACTTGGGGGACACGAGCGAAGCAGAGTCTTTGGATACTACACGCAATTTACCAGGTTTTGGCGATTGCGATTTAGCAATGCAGAGACTTGTTATTCTAGACATGATGCAGAGTTGAATAATGCAGAATCTAGCGATGCAGAGACTTAAAACTCGACAAATAGTATACTTCAAGCGAGCTGGAATATGGTGTTTCCAGGCTCAAGAGAGTTCCATAATTAGATAATGATCTTGGAAGCTTCTCCGATTCAAGGGAGGATGAAATTTTTTTTTTTTTTTTTAAAGAAACAGATATGTATTGAGGGATGCCGCTTACCTTAGCCGTGGGCGAAAACTATATATTCTATAGAAAACCTTAACACACTTGATTTTCCAGATGTGTACCGCACATCCAGGTTTTTAGTGTCGCCCGGGTTTCGAACCGGGGTCTTGGGCGCAATAGGGTTACACCTTGACCGCTGTACCACACGAGTCGAAGAGATCTACCGAAATTAAGTTTCGAATAGCATATAATTGATTTCTAAAATAATATTGAGAATGGTTTATGATCGAAAATTGCGTGAGTAGATGAGAGCTGAATAGGTGCATTGAGACGAAAAGCAGGCATAGTTGTACTATACTATGCGGAAACTTCATATATTTGTAGTTATTTGTAATTATTTGTAATTATTTGTAATATTGTAGTATTTTTTTTATATTACTAATACCAAAAAAAGTGTAATAATTAGTAATACTGTATCTATAACAACACTGCTTCCCGCACTGACATGATATTATCCTCTTTTACCTTTTTGGGGTAAATGAGATCCTAGTTTTATCATCTTACAAAACTGGAGTTGATTTGACCAATTGTGGTGGCATTGGAGGTGTTCGAAAACAAGAAGGTTTTTTTCAGACGCGTCTGTTGTTGCTGACCCAAATGCCAGTTTGGTGCGAAAGCCAGTGAACGTTAATTAATAAACACACACTAATCAATGCTGATTCTCACTGATCAAGAAGCTCAAATCTTGCTTTATAACTGGAGAGGAGCGAGGTTCCCTCTTCTTTTCAACTTGGTATTGGAACCGCTTTTCGTTCATCTTGAGGAACTAGAGGGTATTCCCATTATCTAAAATGGCGTGGTGGTGGAGAAGATGAAATTCCATGCCTTTGCCGATGATGTCAACGTTTATCTTGGCGGAGACAACGATTATGAGATAGCTGCAAAAGATTTCGCAAATTTTGAGCGTTTTAGCAATAGCAAGGTCAGTGAGACTAAGACCAAACTCATGGGCGTGCATTCTTCTTATTTACAATACCACCAGATGATACTCCATCCTCAGATGTTGTTCTATTCGGAAGACTTGAAGTACTTGGGCTTGAAGTTGAATGGAGTTAACTGGAAACAGCTTATAGGACTGTTGCCTTTTGTCACAATGAAGCAAGGTTACATGAATCTTGATTTGGTTAATCGAGCTTTTGGGTGCAATATGTTTGTGGCCTTTCAACGGTCTATAAAGACTTGGTGCAATGTATGAAGCCTCTGCAGTTGAAGAAGATGGATGAGGGTATAAAGAAGGTTTTCAAGGGTATCGCTGCGCCCAAGATGTATGCTAGGCTAAAGAGCGGAGGTTATGGCCTTTTGCGATCTTGAGAAAGTCTACCTCGAACACAATTTCCTTTTCTGTGTGAATAATGCGCTCCGCATATCGCGCCATGCCTATGTTTCCTCCAAGTCGGGGGCAAAATTAAGCCAGATCAAGATGCCATCAACACCCGATACTCAAAAATCAAACAGCTCGCCCCCCTCAATCCCGGCTCAAAAACACATCTAAATTGAAAAAATGACCAAACAACCAAAAATTCGCCAAAATTCGCCGGGGTCCAAACAGCCCACCTTCGCTGGTGTACGGGCCTGCAATCTCCGATAGGCACCATGGCTGCAACCGGTTGCAAATCTCAGTGCGCATCAGTGTTGCGCGTTACGCCAATATTACGCCAAAATTCCGATTTACGAAATTAGAGGCCAGCGTAATTACCACCATTTTTCAAAGTACGTTTTCGGGAGCCATCGTAATTACCATCGTAATCGTAAATCGTAATGTTTTCGTAATTTTTCGTAATTTTTCGTAATTTTTTTTTTTTTTAAAGAAACAGATATGTATTGAAGGATGCCGCTTACCTTAGCCGTGGGCGAAAACTATATATTCTATAGAAAACCTTAACACACTTGATTTTCCAGTTGTGTACCGCACATCCAGTTTTTTAGTGTCACCCGGGTTTCGAACCGGGGTCTTAGGCGCAATAGGGTTACACCTTGGCCGCTGCACCACACGAGTCAAGGATATTTTTTCGTAATTTCTTCGTAATTTCTTCGTAAATTCTTCGTAATTTTTTCGTAAATTGTTCACAATCTCACCGCAACAAATTCAAATTTAAAACATGGAAACACGCTACCGAGAATTGCCATCACATGAAAATTACGGTACCATCATCTCTATTAGTATGAGACAGTGATTAGCTAAATTACTCTCATTTGTGGGCAATCTCTCCACTTAACACTTTGAAAGTGTGTTGATATTATGGATTTATGTATTTACTTACCTCGATACTGTGTTCGTAGAGATCTAAGCGGAACGTATTTTGTCTGTGTCAAACTGAGTGCTGTGTGAAGAAATGAGCTGTTTCGTGCCCAAATAGAGCTGCTCGAAAACAGCGAATCTATCCAATCATCAAGAATGCATGTACTTAATTGATCTCGACAACTTCACCCGCGTCGACTTCCATCTCATCATCATCATTGTCCTTGATCTCTCTCGCGACCTGGTCGCATAACTCCACGTCATCTTCAGTGTTCTCGTCATCAGATTCCACACCCAGTTCATAGTCATGTGGCCTTCTTTTCCTCACCTTGTCGTTGACCACTGCCATAATTTTGGTTGTGACTGGGAAAAATTTATTTTTTTTCTTTGTGATCATATCGCCGCGGTTTGAAAAAAGGAATTCTGCCGGCGCTGACATAGCTGGAATAGCCAAAATGTCTTTTGCAAGCTGTTAAAGTATAATAAATTGTCTTTTTCTGTTGCTATAATAATTGACGATATCGAAGTTTTCAGTTTTTTCAAAAAGGGAGGCCCCGAATTCGTTTTCTTCGTCCCCAGACCCTTCATGGTCACTAGGATAAGGGAAGTCTATCCTGCCTGGCCGGTAGTCACTTTATGAGTCGTGTTCGACAGTCACCTGATTTTACAGTCTCTGTGCTCCATAGTTGATTCGTAAAGTAAATCTTCCAAATTTTTCCTGATGCAACTTACCAAGACACGCGGGAACGATTCTCTGGTCTCAAAATATTTGAGTTTGTACTTTGGATCAAGAGCGGTGGGGATATAGAGGATAGCCCAGTCACCAAAATCTGAAAGCAGGCGAACTCAGATTTTTCGACTCATTGGAATTGAATTTAGCCTGTGAACAAGACTCATCTGAAGAGATACCTGTCACCGTAATTGAGCACGCAGAATGTGAAAGTAGGCTTAAGAGAAGGCGGCGTGAATGAGGCGAGTTGTTCTCGTTTCTTTTTTTTTTAAACAAGCGTGGAGCACTCGACTATCACAAAATTAACGGCCGTGAACACGTGCATGTTAGGTGCTTCTGCTTAGGGCTTTAACCGAATATCTGAACAAGATGTGCAGCACTGGTTGATGAGCGACTCACTGGAGAAAGACCTTAAAATCCTGTGAAAATCGTAATAAAACCGTAATAAAAACGTAATAAAAACGTAATAAAAACGTAATAAAAACGTAAAAAAACGTAAAAAAAACGTAAAAATATTTAAGTAAAACGTATTACGAAAAAATTACGATTTACGAAAATGGGAGTCGTCGTAATCGTAAATCGTAATCGTAATTTTGTAACGTAAAAGCGTAATTAACATTACGATTTACGAAAAATTACGCCAGCGCGCAACACTGGTGCGCATATCTGTTGAGCCTGACTGTTCATAAACCCGCTCAATCTTGCCAGGTTCCTCTACAATTTATGCTTGACAGGTAATCCTGTCACTAAGTCCTATGCGCAGTACTCAAGGAATGGACTTCAAGATGTTGAATTGCGTTAGTATCACAAAGACGCTTTACAAAGTGCATCAGATACCCAAGAGCTTCAGGCAAATTATGTTTGATTTCCTGCCAAAATGATCTGACCGACAAGCAAGCTGCCCAGCAGATGTCAACAGCATGAGACAACTTCACTGTAGAGTTTGGTTCGTGCGATACGTAGAAGCAAATCACAAAACACATAAACCAAAGTGTCACAGACGATGCTGACCTTCGTTCCTTGCATTAGCTCACTGCCTTGATGGGTATCATCACGGGCTCAGTGGGATTGAGAGAAGATGAGAGTGCTGATGTCACAGGAACTTTGTTGCTGCTCTTGCGGCAGATTATGCCAAGGTCAATTCAAGCGAAGGGTACTCAGTAGTGGCAAAAGTTTCCAATTCATTCTTGGTACGAAGCTTTAAGAAAAATCTGTCTTTGATGTGGTTTCAGAGAAGTAATCAAATGACTGTTCAGAAAATGAAGGATTGACTCACATCTCCCGGGGTCAGCGGGGCTGGAACTGAAGTACAGTTACACACACATCTCATTTTGATGTAGATTTGCAACTAGCTTAAGTATTCACTTTCATCACAAATCAAAAATTCGATGATTTTAAATTGAGGAACAAAAGATAGTGTCTGTCAATCCTTAAAATGGTCTTGCTGTGCTTGGGTAATGTAAGAGCAATGGGGAATAGCTCCTTTTGGATTATGAGTTCGATCTGCTGGTTGATGGCCTTCTCGCGGAGCTTGTAAATCACACCATCGGTTGAAGGCATATAGGCCTCATGGTCGAGATTTGAAGCGAAAACATGTCACACCGACAGATTCGGAATGGTGAGACTGAAGGATATGTGCATATTTATCAAGTCCAAGAGAAAAACTTCAAGGTCACAGAGCAGCCGTTCTCCGCTCGATTTTGAACGGAGACATGGATTGGTACACAAAGTATCTTTGGTTGAAACTAACTCACCATATGGCCAAGATCATGAGTAAGAATAAAGCCATTCCACTCCCTAGTGCGAGAGGATTGAACTGTGCTGACTTCCTTTTGGAAAGCACAGGTAAATTCTTCACACATCTCAAATGGACGTTTACGAGAACAGAAATATGTTACGACACCGTCCTTGCATTCCCCACACCATCCGCTCCATTTTTGTGGAGAATGGAACGAGGCAGTATTTTCGTATAGACAGGTGGGTCAGTGAGGCCGAGAGAGCTAGATATGGCACGAATAGTATCGCGTAAACTTGTCTTCTCAAACACACGCTTTTTGAGCAAGGACCTCAAGGCTCTTTGAAAAAAACAGTTTTGGAGTATTTTCTTTGAGTAGTCCTACTGTTGTTCTACCGAGCTATTTCGCAGCCAATAAACCTTACATGTGAGCACCTTTGCACCTACAGAATACCGCCACAACCACGAGAATTTTCACAAAAGAGGCAAACCAGGCACGCTTGACCGAAAAGAATCAAAATCTCCAGGAAAACTCCGCCTTCCTGTCGGAATTCTCCCCGGTTCAATTGCCTAATACCGCTGGTGTACGGGTCCGTCCTTGTTCAAGCTGCCAACTTGCTGGTGCTGGTCAATGCAATTGTGACTCTCGGAATCTAAATTTTATCGAAGCCATCTGCGGCCACCTAACCAATGGACTTACAGATATAGCACTGGACTGGGCTATGAAGCTCTTCCACCTAATGCTTTTGCATAGGGAAAGCTTCGATAACAAGTTGCAGGGTGTTTTGCTATGTGCAGGTCGCCCACCCCAGCAGTTTAGGCCCTGGCAAATTCATTCAAAATTTGTGAGATGATCATGTTTGAGCATTCCGATGACATCTCAAAAGTGCACTGAGCATCCACATCTATATCTGGTGTGACTAGCTACTCTATGTGGCTTGTACAGGGCGACCCAATTTTGGGTGCTGCGTCCCGGCTGCAAAGTATGACTGCGGTGTAATCAGTTCCTCTTCGTGCAAGGAAAACCCAAAACCAGTGATGGCTCGATCGGTGTCATCATTACCAGATTTTTTCATTGAGAACGATTCGATTGCAAATCAAAATGAAGTACTTATGTATCTAGACGAAAAGAGACAGGATGAGGATTGTAATGTTGCACAATATTACAGATCTCGAAGAGCTACGTTTCCCGTCATCCATGAGATGGCAACAGACTTTTTATGAACTCCAGCAATGTCGTCGCCGTCCAAGTCATTTTCTCCGCGGTGAAGTGCTTGCTAGCGGACGGAAGAAGATGACCTGGCAAGTAAGTGCATGAAGTTAACAAATTAGTTGGATGAGTCGATCGACTCATTCCAGTGGTTCATCTTTCCGGCAGTTGACAACAAGAGTGTGTTTCATCAAAGGTAGTTCATCCCC
>JAKTWD010000724.1:0-25406 GCA_030581935.1 Metschnikowia corniflorae
TTGATGGTGGAGCACATCGAAGGTGCACAGATGTTGCAGGCCATGTGCAATTTGGTGTTGGACGACGACGTCTATGGCCTCGACAGTGCCACCAGTCTTGGTCTCTACTTGAACGCAATGGGCAGTGTCATTGAAAAATGCGAGAAGAAAGCGGTCACGGCCCACGCTCTGCTTTTCATGAAGTGGATGATCAAGTCGTTCGAGTTCCGCAGCGAGCACGGAGAGGCCAAGTTCAACGACAATACGGTCTACAGTATCGAGGCCCAGTTCCATGCGTGTGGGCTCAAGTTTGTCATGAAACTCAACGACAAAAACTTCCGCCCATTGTTTGCCAGTTTGGTGAGATGGGCCGTCAGTGGTGAGAGTGGAAATTCATCCTCGGCAGGCGCCCAAAAAGAGCTTAGGATGGTCAGTTTTTTCCGGTTCTACATCAAGTTGCAGAACAGCTTGCGCAGCATCGTCACGCTGTACTTTTCCTACGTGTTTGACGCCACCGTTGCGCTCTTGAACGATTTCGCTACTGGAAAAACCGAAAACATCAATCTTCGCAGGGTGGTGCTCCACGCTTTGGCGTCTTCCTTCAAGTACGACCAGGACGACTACTGGACGCACCAGACACGTTTCGATGCGATCGCAGAGCCGCTCATGAGCCAGCTCTCGAACATCGAGGACCCGATCGGCAAGCAGTTGGTGAAGCTGATTTCGTTTTTCGTTGCCAATGTCTCCTCCGACGAGCACAATGAGTTCTTGGTGCAGCAGTTCATCAAGCACATTTCCAACGAGCACGACAACTCGCTGCAGACCAAGATCTGGGCGGTGCGTGCCATGAAAGCGGTGCTCCAGAAAATGGGCGAGCAGTGGCTTGCGTACTTGCCTACGTTCATTCCGTACATTGCTGAGTTGTTGGACGACGACGATGAGGCTGTTGAAATGGAGGTCAGAAAGGACTTGGTGCGTGTGATTGAGGGCATTTTGGGCGAGCCTCTCGACCGGTACTTGAGCTAATCAGGTGAGAGAGAAGTGATGGTGTCGTGGGTGTTTAGGTGTGAGTGAAGTTGTTAAATCGTGAATATAAGAATGATATGTTGGTGAGAATCTAGAGGAGTTGTTGGATCAGCTCACTGGAAATGGCAGTGCTGTTCTGCTTCCGTGTGGATGTTGATTTGCGGATTTGTAGTTACCAGAAAACCTTTGGGGTCTTGATCGTTTTCCACGCTTGGTGGTTTTCTCGTTATTTCAGTTTGGAGGTTTCGAGTCAAGAAGCATTTTTGGTGCTTCTGTTTGACCAGGCTCATGCTTCTCGGGGTGTTTGAACCATTTCTGTCTTTTGAGTCATTGTTGTTAGAGACCGTCATGATAAGTAAACTTGATACTCAATGTAACCCGATAAATTAACATTGGCAATGTAGTTCACCATCAATTGAAATAGAATGAGTATTCTGGGCTCTCGCAAACATGCGCATGATTCACAAACCCCAGTCCTGAAAGAGCATCAGCAAGCGAACAGGAAGATTCGACGACGTCCTGTTTTCCTGGAAATTATCACACTGAGCCACGTAGCGTTGTCAGGTTCTCGTCAACTGCGGCCAATAGTTCCTTGAAAGTCTTGTACTTTCCACGGACCACCCGCGTTAGAAGCATGCAAGTTCTGGAGGAGCATGCACGAGTAAGACACCGAGGAGTGCAAAGACGGAGGTCGTCAGCATAGGTAAGGCATAGTAAAAGAGGTTGTCCATCAATGTGAACCGATCAAGCTGGACCTGAAGCTGGGAAGGCGCATCCTCAAAACTGCAATATCTTATAAAGCGCAAGATCCGGGCGGCATTCCAGCTGAAGTTGAGTCAACTGTGCTGGTTCCGGTGTGATGTCGGTTGCAAACCGTATCTGGTTGAGTTTCACTACCGTCTTCAAGTGTGAACTGTCCAGCGCCCGTCTTGGGGAATTTCAATGTGCTTGCGGCTCAATCAATCGGCAACAACATTCTTGAGCCTTCAATGTATCGGATGTGCACCTCGTAATCAGCAAAGAAGTACAGACACCGGGCCGCTTGTCCAGTCGGATTTTTTCGGTTGAGTTAGAACAGGAGTGACTGATGGTCAGTGTAAGGGATGAATGGTTTACTGACCCTTTTCTCCATACGTGGATGATTGCCAAGATCCCCTGTTCACGTACATCATAGTTCAGCTCAGTACCCTGAAAGATGTCGTTCATGAGGTGTTGGAAAGTCGACGGAGCATTAGTGAGACCAAGCAGCATGATCCTCCATGCGTATCGACCGAATGGCGTGAAAAAGGCTGTTTTGCACACATCCAGCTCCTTAATTCTTACTTGGTGTACCCTGAATTCGTCACCAAGGACAAAAAACTTTGGCACCCGCGGGAGCATCAAAGAATTTATCAATGAGTGGGAGTGGGAACTTTTCTCACACCGTGATTCTGTCAAGAGCCCTATTGGCCACCCACAATATAGCCCTTCTACCATATTCAGATGGATTAATAAACATAGAGTTAAGATAATTACTTTTTAGGAACTAAAACAGATCATATACTTGACGGAGTAAGATCTGTCAAATTAAGTACAATAATGGAATTGGATCTAACATTACCTTTGTTTAAATTATCGTTACTGATCGTAGGACTTTGAAGTCACATACGATAAGTACCCGTCAGTTAATGGTAGAAAGCTTTGGGTGAACTACTTACAACCTCCCTGGTAAAATGTTTGATAAAGTAAGAGTGGGAACTATGCCCATATTTCTTCATAATAAATTTACGTATTCTTTTTCAAACATAAACGTCTAAGTGACGCCTCAGGTGAAGTTGTCTAGGAGTAGGAGAGAAGTAATTAGATCATCCTGTAATTAAGTCATTTACATTTTTAAGAATTTGGTATAATTCCAAATTCATTTAAGACTTAGAGGTAAGAGCTTTAATAGTCTCTCTAAATCTTTTTGTAGAAGTTGCTGAGGGATAGATATAAGTTCCAATTCAATCGATTAATCTACCAGAAGTATGTTTACTAGCAGAAATTAGTCAATTTACTTCTTTAAGATAGATTAAATGATGAGTTCATCCTAAAAAGTCAACTTTATTACTCATCTTTCATGGAATAATCTGAGTTTTTTCCGGTGAAATTTCAAGACCACGAGGGTTTAGGATTCAGATAGTTTGTCATATATTAATTTAGCCATTATTTCAGATTTCACTCCTATTAAGAAGTCATCTGCATATCTTGTAAATCATGTAGTATTATACCACTCTATTCTAGTTTTATTTCTATAATAGGTGTCAGACCTAATTGTTTTCCCATTTATTTTATCAAGTTCCATTAGATGCTTAGCTCTATCTAGACTATCGAGATCATGTTCTTTACCTAAGCTATCCGCAGAGTCCTTAATAAAATGTTGTAGACCATCTAAAGTTCAATTCATTAAAAGTGGTGATATGATACCTCCATGTGGAATTCCAATATTATTATCCTGACTAGATAGAATTTGTTTATATTCTCTCGTCTTATTTTTTGAGTATTTGATATATTTGTTGTCCAACTCTTCAAATATATTTGTTTAAGTATTCTAAATAATTAGAACACATATTCTTTAGGCATTGGAACGTTATTTAATAATCAATCATGACTAATGTTAATAAAGCAACCCTTGATATGGGCATCAATAATGTATTGAGTATCATACATGATGAACTTGTCTTTCGACGTGGCTCTCTCATATAGTCACTTCGGCACTTCTATTTGTTTCCTTCTAGAAGTTGATCCTAAAGCAGGTATGGTAATTCTTATATTATTAGTTGGATCAATTTCATCTTGTGGAATAGATTTATCCTTTAGTCAAGGTCATGCGGTGTGATCAGCCTCGGTGCATAATTGAAACGTCCATGATAGGTACCAATTAGCTCCTGGACCCACATCGAGATGAGAACTCTTCAACATATCAAGGTTTCAGATTCATGCGCCCAAAACAACTTGACCTCAAAATTCACGATCCTCGAAAGCTGCAAAGCGCTATCTCCGACTCCCACCCCCTTTCCCCAACAGCCATCACTCCAAAGACACCTGAGCTCCATCCATCAAACACATGCTCAACTGCATCTGAAACCTTGGAGGATACTGCTTTTCAAAAGACTTCAAGGTGCTGAAGTTCTGCAAAAGCCGAACAATCACATACGAAGCTTCGGTCAAGGCGAACTGCTGGCCCAAGCATATTCTTGGGCCGCCATTGAATGGAAGGTACGTCCACCCGAGCTTTTTCATAGAAGGCTCACTCCAACGCTCGGGCCTGAATACCAGGGCATCCTTGCCGTAATACTCTTCGTCTCTTTGAAGAGAGTATACTGCATAAGTTATCACGGTTCCCTTCTCAATGAAAATCGGCGACTTCTGATCGGGATCCCCTCCTCTGGGCAACGTTGTGTTCCTTGCAGCCACTCTGAAGTTGCTGGGCACAGAGGGGTACATTCTCAAGACCTCATTGAGAACCCACTTGAGATACTCGCACTTCTTCAAAGACTCGAATGTGATGAGGGAAAGGTCCACATTCTCGCCCTCTCCAAAAGCCTCGACCACCACATTTCTCAAAGTTTCGAAGATTTGCGGGTTTCTCGCCAACTCGAAGAATGTAAACGAGAGTAGCCCGGCTGTGGTGTCTCTGGCCGCGAGCAAGATATTGAGACATTGGTCCCGCAATACCACCGGGTTTCTTGTTTCCTTGAGCAACGCGTAGAGAAACACGTATCCATCTCGGGAGTTTTTCTCGATCTCTTCGTCAGACGCCGAAAGAGCTTTCTGCACAAAATAGTCGGTAAAGTCGTGCACGATTTTGTTGCTGCCCCGAAACTTCTTGCTGGTTGCGAGCCAGCATAGTTTCTGAAGGTACACGCGTACCCGCAAGATAGATTGTGAATAGGTGAACGCTTCAGGAAACCGTCTTCGAACCTCCGGATCGAGGCCGTCTTTCCCGACAGATTCTGGGATGCCGGAGCTCAAAGAGCTACACGACTCGCCAAAGAGAAAATCTGTGCCTGTGTCGACGGTGAGCGCAAAAAACAAAGGCTGAATGTCAAAGGCAGATCCTTTTGTCCGGCGAATTTGCACGATTAAGTTCCGGACGTGTGGCTCCAACGACTGTACGTGTGCAACCCGTTCTCTTGCGAATTGCGGCCTCAACATCGCCCTCGAATACCTCCACCCGTCTCCATCAAGAGTAAAGATTCCGTCTCCAAGCAAAACACTGATACACGCGTGGCGGGACCCGAGCACAAAGTCATCGAATTGTGTGGCGAGGATGGCCTTGATGTTTTCAGGGTCGGCGGTAAACAAAGTGGTTCTGCCGGCCACCTTAAATAAGGCACTCCGGGTCCCTGTAGCTTCCAAAGTTTGGCTAACAAATTGAGGAGCATCCCCTCGTTTTCCGGACCTGAGAAGACCGTAAAGTAAACCGAAACCATATGTGAAGTCAAGTGGCGTGGTGGGTGCAGCCGCTTTATGTTTTTTGCATAAAAGGATGTATTTTGTTTTGGATACAAATACCCATAGTATGTACATTTCCACAATAAGGATGTACCATGGCTGGTCCGGAAAAGAAAAAAGCATTCTGGAATCAAGATACTGAGATATACAGACTAGACTGGATGATGAAAGGACAAATGAGAGGGATTACAATTATTTGATACAGGGGAATGACTTTTTTATAGAAGCGAAGGAAGAGGAGGAAGTGGAGGCCAGGGTTATATCTGTCAAGCACACGCGCTCAACTCACGCAGTGTCAGTCTAAGGGATAGATTGGCGTCGTTCTGTATGCGTGTTCTCATTTTCATTAATTTTTTCTTGGTTTAAGTGAGATTGAGGTTGTCCAGAATTGTACCGCCAGAAACAGTTTAATAAACTTTCAGGGGCTGTTGAAAAGCTGGAGAAGGAAGATGTGGGTGGTCATCCTGGCCTAGATTCGGCCTGTGACACGTGACTTCTTTGTGTGTTTGGGTGCTGGTGGTGTGATTCTTCCTGGACATTGTACAGTTGAAATGTGTGGAAAGCTTACACTTCCTGATTGTGTCCTACTGATCTTTCAGATCGTGAAGGATCATTTCAGGTCGTTTATAGCCTTGTATTGTGAATGATTGCTTCCTGTCGCACACCACACTATTGTTTTTAAATTAGGCATAGATTCAGCTAAGATTATAGACGATATTGCCTGGTTCATATACAAATTGAAAGCATCACTATTAGTAGCGAATGGTGCGGAAACAGGTTAAGAAAATTTGTTGGATTATTAAAGAATTTTTTTCAACGTAAAGGACATGGGTGCTATCTACAAAGTATGACTCAGGCTTGTTGTAAATAGTATTTTTTGATATTATGTTTTAGTATTTTAATAAATTTTTGCTACTTGCTAAAAGAAACAGAAAGACATTTTAATTCTTTTTTCTAGCATTGTTTCAGTATTCTTTATATTTATTTCAAAACGTATTCAAACACTTTTGTACATGGCGAAGCGGGCAGTTGAAAGCGGCGTTGAGAATAATCATGGTAATTAGTATGTTAAGTAGTAACTAACGGTATAATTGTACATTTCGAGAAAGAATTCGTAAGTAGTGTTCGTGATAGAATTATTAAGTAGTGAGTAGAAATTATACATAATCATACCTAATTATTACTACCTTTAATGGCATCACTTCGAGCGCTCAAATTTCACATATAAGTTTCTCAATGAAACAGAATCTGTTTATACTTCAGCAGGGACATCATCCATTCCATGTTCCTATTCTCCAAGGGGAGATATATAGGACTTCACACCTGTCTTCCTCATGTGGTGTTGCATCAATGAAAAATCGCTGTCGTCGTCAAATAATAGTGCCGCCTCGTCGGAAGTAGGGCTCCGATGTTCGAGAATCGTCAAAGTCTTAGATGTTGTCGGGAGCAAACAATTGCGTTTCTTCCTTATTGTGTCATTCACCCTTGAGAATATCGACTCAGCGGGGCAGACATTGCCGGAGTCACCAAAAGGTCCTTCGCCGTGAGACTGACTTTTGGAGACCTGGTTTTTCGAAGATTGAAGACCCTTCGATCGAATTCATCTCATACAATGGATCTTCAGCAAGATATACTGATAAATCGTCAGCCATACCTCCTTTACCCCTCACTTTTCCATTTTCGTGTGTTGTGGATTGTCTTTTGGCATCCACCTCAACTCGCTCGGGGCGTGCCTCTTTATGGTAGAGATCATTGTATGCGACAAGTCCATTCTTCAACAGCTTAAGGATTACTGAGAAATCGAGAACGGAGGTGAGACGCAATCTCTTGTTCTGCTCAATATCTTCGGGGATACCGTCCACGTCATTAAAGTATAGTACTGGAGCATTTGCGCCTGGCTTGTTCCAATCCTCTTGCAATCAAAGCATTATTGAGCGCTGTATCACTGCTCTTCCAGGACCTGAGATCCTTTAAGTAAGATAGACATTAAGAATAGTAAAACTTATACTCATCTCTCTATTCGATTGGATGGATTCTTCGATGCTTTCGAGTACTTTGCAAACCAAAGTCAGGTATTCCCAATTTGCTTCGGTGAACGGGTTGTTGATCACTTTAAAGTGCTCTTGTCCACATCACCAAGTAACTCAGAAATTGCCTTCCATATTCTGGAAATTGATGGCATTTTAAAGTTGGAAAACCAAGTACTGTTATTCTGCATTCAGCTTTCGGGGGCGTCATGGTATTCTCGTGAGCGGTAACGATAGACACAAATGTGTTTTCAAATACATGTGAAAATTGACTCCATGAGCCAAGCTTTGAACAGTTAGCCGAATACTTTCATTTATCCGTAAAAGGCGTCTTGGTCAGGATATTCTCTTCTTACTTTGGCAGTTTCGTCATCAAGCTGCGCAGACGTCTTTGGTCTGGTAAATATCCTTTTCAGAAAGGCCAAGGTGGCTAACTGAATATAAGCCTAGCACACCGCACATCTGCAACTGTTTCGAGCTCTGTTGTCAAATATTCCCTTCCAGATTTGACGACTAAACGTTGTTGGGCCGGCATTGTCTCTGGTGATAGACACGGTCTTTAATTTAATAATTCTCAGGAACTGCCCTGAGAAGGTCAAGAAGCACATCGGCCGTATGTGAGGTGGTCGTCATATTCTCGATGCCAAAAGAATCTGTTTGAGCTCGGATCTCTCATCATAATAGTGCATTGTCACAGTGAAAACCACTGGCTCCCCACTCATCGATAGTAAGAGCAAATCGACTTTTGTTCTTTGCGAGAACATCTTCGAACAATTTCCACAAAGCTATATATTCTGTAGAACAATCCTCTGATGAAGTCTAGAGTTTTGAGTATGAACTCCTCAAGGGAAATTCCCGCCCAAGCTAGTTTATGTAAGTGGGCTACCTATGTGTCATCAACCCGCCTTTCTCCACATTTAATGTAGTATCCAAGAAACGGATCTCTCAACGTGATTCCAGTTACTGAGGGTACGTCACTTTTGAGGTACACGAGAAGCCTTCTCACAGCAGGCACATCAACAAATAAGAAAGGTAAATTGGCCCATACCACAACATCCAACAACAACTTTTGGCGATGATTGGGACCAAACCTGGCAACCTTCAGCCTTCTGTTAGTAAGCAGTGGACTTTCGAAACACACTGGTTTGACACTCCAGGTAGAAAATAGCTTTCGATTGGATTCTACGGGGACAGCAAGGATGTACCAATGCTCGACTACGATATAGGATCCTCGCAAATCTCAAGAGCCGCAAGGATTTCAGGACTCATTACTTACAACGCTCGAGAATTTTGTGTGTTGAAGTGTCTGAAAACGTTTGTCCTATTGCTTGGCCACGTTGATCCGTGGTGGTGGCTCTTACAAATGGAACATTGACCTGTCATCGTGCTATACTGGTCTGTACGCAAGGCTGGAGCTTCCAAGCGAATGGACCGTACTAGAATATGGAAGCTGTCCCTTCTTCACGACCACCGTATTTTCAGGGCGCTCACCCCAGAGCGCGACGGTTTTGTGTGAAAATTTACTCTTCGAGATACAACGAGCCGAGTCATGACAAGCAAAGTTTAACATTTTGCCATTTTTTGACCAGCAATAATTAAGCAGATCCCCACCTTTCAGAACATTCACATATATCGGGTTAGTACTAGTATAACTCTACTTAATTACTAGTATAACTATTCTTAAGTACTAGTATTATTATCCTAATTACCACCGGTCACGATGTATAGCGATCTCTTATTAAAAGCCTTACGTGGGCTTTGAACGGTCATGGTGATTCCATGAGAGTTGGTAGGCTTGGTCATACAAAGTTGCTACGTGATACTCACTCCCTTCTTGCGAGAGGGCATCACATCGCTGCTCTCTAAAAAATTGTATCCTAATCACTCGCAACCTGCCTCATAATTTGCAGTTCAAAGCCCAGGAGACCTTCGATCTGTTCGAGGGCTAACGCCCAACTCTACCGTTGGGAAAAGGTCTCAATGCCGGTCTCGAATCGTAAGCTGAGGTCCATGACAATTAGATTTTCCTTCTGCCCGACCCTGCTTTCTTTGTCTAGTTAGCATCCCTTCGCCAAATGTCTGCAAATCACCCAATCTTTGGGTTTGAGTCAATGGAAAATCCCACTTGTTCGCGTGATTTCGCAAAGTGAAGCCAGATAAAAGAGCTTGAGGGTCAATTCCCTGAATACAGTCGAAAGATATTGGAAGTACAATAAAACAGTCTGCAACTTACTCGACCTCTTTGAATTTACAATGAAAAAACCCTAAGGAAGGATTAGACAGCAGGTTGGCATTACCGCATGCGATACATGTATTTACTTTGCTTCCCACAATTCAAAGAGACTAAACCCTTGCTCCCTGTAAATTTTCCTAAAGTGCGTGTCAGATTACTCAAGTACGACACTCTCCGGCCTTGAAATATCGAGCTCCCAAAACATCTTTAGAACGCGGCAATGCTTTTTCCTCGTTTGAGACTGGAAGTTTTCATGAATCATGGCTTACCATCGATTTTCCAAAAGCCGATCAACTTCTCAAAAGCCGATCAAGAGGCTCCATTTAAACGCTTTCGGATTACAACAAGACGTAGGAGCTCGCTCAGATCGGTACCCATCATTGCCAGATTCTTTCATGAAGAGCAATTCGATTGCAAATTAAAATGAATCATTAATGTATCTAGACGAAAACAGTCGAAGGTTTGTAATGTTGCACAATACTACAGTTCTCGAAGAGCTACGTTTCCCGTCATCTATTAGATGGCAAGACACTTCTTTTGTACTCCCGCGATGTCCTCGCCATCTGAGTCACTTTTCTCCGAGGTGAAGTGCATGCCAACGGGCGCAAGAAGAAGATCACTACCAGAGACAATCGAACTGTTGTAAATACCAAAGTCGAGGGGCGCTAATCCGGAACCAGATCTTGATGTAATTCATCATCAGGTAGAGAAAGAAGGCCAACCCACGATTGATCAGAGCATTTCGCAAAATTATACATTCTGACTGGGATCAAAGAGACCCTTTGACTCAATTGAGGGAAACTCAGATGAAGAGCTGGACGCGAGTGATATATACTTTCTGTATGACGAAGACTCCGAAGCTGGTGACAAGTTGGACGAGTCTATCTGTATTTCGGATGACGACGAAGGTACTTTCGAATTGGAGTGAGAGGGGATCAAATATACGAGCCTTTTTTTTTTAAAAGAAACAGATATGTTGTTAGGAGATAACCTAACAAGAAACTCGATATGTCAGGGGTAACCTGACTTATAGCTTCTAGTCCAATCCGTAGAATTACTCTGTAATATGTACCTATACTAAGGATGTATGGGTGTGCTCGTAGCGAGTCCTCTAGAAAATGATATAGTTGTCATCTTTCTCTGTTGGACAAGCCCAATGGTTTATCTGTAGCGCGTATTAGAGTACGCACGGACTCACGTGATTAGGAGACAGGGCTCACGCCCGATCTCTCATATATGTATGAAGGATGCCGCTTACCTTAGCCGTGGGCGAAAACTATATATTCTATAGAAAACCTAAACACACTAGATTTTCCAGATGTGTACCCCACATCCAGATTTTTGTTCTCGCCCGGGTTCGAAAGCTTCGTTTGGACATTCTTGCCGTTTTAATCGGTTGTGATATGTGGATCTTTCGCTCTCCCGTATTAGTGTGGAGATGCACCTACTGATGAAAGTTCTAATAATACTTGCATCAAGACTACTAGTACTAGAATAAATATGCATAAAATAAAAAAAAATTGGAAAAATTATTTCTTTTAGCAAAAATCTCGCGAAAAATATCAAAAATATTACTTACTAACATGCCTGGTTTCAGTGTTGAGCAAATCGCGTACGAGAGCGTACGCGTACAATTTGGCGTACGGTACGCCGTACGGAATATTGAGGTTTATATGCAGGTACATTAATACATGCTTGGTTTTGATCATAGCTGCTGATATCCATGTATGTGGGGTTAAGAGAAGTGAGGTCCAGAGTGGCCTGCGCTGTCAGCACTTCGGGCTAGCGTACATCTCTCGAATATGGCGTGTCGTACTGAACGCGTGGCGCAGCTCAGACTTGCTTACGAGAGGCTAACAGCAAGAATCTTTTATACTTTCCATTACATGACAAAAGCATCGACCGCCTCAAACCATACTACCTCGCTCTCGTACTTAATCCACGACAGCTCTTCAGAAAATCTGGTGTACCGGAGCAGAAAGTTAAAGCGATCAAAGATTGCTTCTATGAAGTTTATTCTCAGTATCTGGCAAACTTAGAAGAAGTCAAAAAAGAAAGTCCCAGCGAGGAGCCAGAGGAGCTTCTCGATGGCCTTGAGACGTATCACTCTTCAGACTCCGATGATGATATGACAACTGAGCACGAGATAGAGAGGTATCTTAATGAGCCAATCGAGCGCAGAAAGCAAGACCCTATTGAGTTTTTCAAAAGCCGAAGAGATTCGTATCCCGTGATTTCGCAAATTGCCAGAGACGATTTTGCTATGTCTGCGATGTCGGCACCGGCTGAATCTCTTTTTTCTCATACGGCAGACGTGATAACAAAGAGGAGAAATAAGCTACTGCCAACAAATATAAGAATGATAGCAATTTGTAAAATTTTTGAGAGCTATTCGAGATGAGGATATTCCGGAACTCGACGCGGAAACAAAGAACGACAATGACTTGTTCAAAGATGAAGATGGGAATACGGGTGAAAAGGAGGCGGATATTGTGTTAGTGTCGGACGACGTCGAAGATGACGAAGAGGCCAATGACGCTTCAATGGTCACAAACGTATTTGGAGGGTGAACTCATAAACCCTCTATTTAGATATTGCTAGATTTCAAACTTCATTCACGTTTATATGCAAAACCATACTTTAGCTTATAGGTGTAGCACCCATTTGGTGTGAGACACTTGTATAGAGAATCTGGCTTGCTTGTACGCTACACAGCGTACGCTGTTGTACGCGCGTTGTACGCTGGCAAATTCGGGCGTACGGTGCGATAACGCATCAAATTTCCGTACGCTCCGTACCAAAATTGTACAACTCCCGTACGTACGCTGGTTTGCTCATCACTGCCTGGTTTGCAGTCTAGCGGTTGCAAATTAGGCGCGCCATGGAAACCTCTCGAACCTTGGTGTACGGGTGTGCCCCCAGACATATATTGGCGAGCCTCTCCCCGAAATCTCTCTGCCACCAAACTGAAAATGGTATGTACGGACAATCGACGGTGTGGTCAATTTTTTGGGCTTCTCAATTGGGTCAGTTTCCGCTCACTGATAGATCTTGTTTCGTCCATCTTGCTGTTTTATACGCGGCACGGGGCAACGATTTGTCAGGCTTGGAAGCACTAATACCCGCTGACTAAAACCACCAAATCGATGCAAAATACTCAGCATCACCCCGTACCACCAAAGACACCCAGACCATACTAACCTGCAGTCTTTTTTGAAAAACGTAAACAACTTGAAGCCCTTGTTCGACAGAGTCTTGATCCAAAGAATCAAGCCTGCTTCCAAGACCTCCAGCGGGATCTACATTCCTGAGAAGAACCAGGAAAAGCTCAACCAGGGTACTGTCGTAGCCGCCGGGCCCGGAATCACCGATCCCACTACCGGAAAGTTGATTCCTGTTGCCGTCCAGGCCGGAGACAAGGTTTTGTTGCCTAACTTTGGCGGTTCGCCCGTGAAGGTCGGCGAGGAGGAGTACTTGTTGTTCAGCGACAGGGAGATCTTGGCCAAGATCGAGAACTAGAAAATCTGAGAGATTGGAGATGGGTGAGGATTGAATGGTTCTGGATGATGTAAGTGTGGTTGTAGAGTCAACTGTAAATAGACAATTACACGGAACGGAGAGGTTGATGTAGGCGTTTTGAAGAGCTTCGATATGGATCTGATTCTTGTTTATCGATTGTGCAGAGGCTTAGGGAACTGGCCGGTGGTGCGTCTGACGTGCTGCCTGGACCACGGTGCGCTTTGGATTGTGATTGTTAGAAGATACATGTTTTAGCTTGAAAGAGCCTGCGTGTGTGAGTGATCAATTGCTCTGTCGTTGAAGCACATAATATCTACTTTTTAGACGCTCTCGGAGTTATGTGCTTGTTATCTCAAGCTGACGCCGATGTAGAATCCAAGAAGCACATCTCTCAACGTGGTTCGAGATACCGAGGGCACATCCCTTTGAGGTACAAGAGAAGCCATCTCAAAGCAAAATCTTCATCAGAACGGAAAAATAAACTAGCGGAAACACAACATCCAACAACAATTTTTGGTAATGATTGGGATCGAATCTGGCAATCTTCAGCCGATTGTTAGTGAGCAATGAGCTCCCGAAACACACACTGGTTTGAGCGACTTCAGGCAAATTGCTTTCGACTGAATTCTGCGGGACACTAAAAGGGCCGCAATTACTCCAGGACTCGCTACAGACAAATCACGAGAAAAAGCTCCATGACCTTGGGAGTTTGGATCATTTGGCCATGAACTTAGACTGTGATACTGTGCTTGGCTTGGACTTCAATGCCGACGACAACCATATTTCCCCAACGAGAGGAACATTTTATCACCTCGGCACAAAGGTGGGAAAGCTACATTTATCTATTAGCTCCTGACCTACTGTCGGGCGATTATGTCGGGCTATTACCCCTGCTTCCAACAGTAATCACACTGTGAATTGATACCACGAGTGTTTGATCGTGCAGACTATTTCCCAATGGAATACCTCACACGAGCGCAAGAATCATTTTGCAGACTGATATGATGGAATTTGGAAGTGCATTTCTTTCATCAAACATGCATGCTAGAACTCGAAATTACGAGCACGGTAAGTCTATCTGTGCCATGAACAATGATCCCCGGAATTCAGATGCGAGATTGTCTGAAACAGAGCGTGTCTGAGCACATTCTACAATTTAGTTTTCAGGACCTTGTTCCTGAATTTATCAAGGAGCAGCACACTTGAACTGGGTTACAGTCTGCGAGATTCTCGCATCCAGTCACTTCATCATACTAGTATTACAACCCGAACCATGCAAAGGCAAGTGGTATATTCCAGGTCTCGCTTTAGTACAACGCTGGCTATGTAAAGCAATTGAAGTCGGATTGAAACTTTATTTGCACAGTATGACTACTTTTGCCTTCACCATGCGAGGTCCCCAACCTCTGTCAGTGCAGAGTAATGATTTGCTGGGTGCTGTTGATCAGCGGATTTGTCAGCCTGCACTGGGTTTGACACGGTGTCCGCTGATATGTCTTCAGATTTCGTTGAGTGTTTAACGAGTTGTCTGAATGTGATAGTCTTACATCCAACGATCGAGCTCGTTGAGGTCGACGCCATTCAATAGGATCTCGGTATACCGTCTGCGGCTTTTGGAGTGGTCCAGGTCAATATGTGCGCCATCTCGCCCGAGGCAGACCCCCGGGACCCGGCCGGGCTCCCATTTTGAGGATGAGGCCGAAACGATTTGTGACGAGATGACTGCCAGCGCATTGGGCTCGCCACCATACACTGTATCACACCATACTCACCTATACATCAAACTAATGGATGAAAAATGCTTGCTCCTCAAGAAGTCGGTATGTGGTATGAAACAAGCAGGTTTCGAATGGAACAAATTTTTCTCACATAAATTGGAAAGTCCAGGACTCAAAGCTTCTGACATCGATGAAAGCGTATTCATCCGGTGGAATAGAGCAGGTTGGCTTCTCGTTGCACTCTACGTCGATGACTTGTTTTTAGTAGTCGAAAACGAGGAGTTTTTATCAGATTTCAAGAACGACTTAAAACGTATGTTTGACCTCAAGTACTTCGCCCAGTATCGGAATACCTAGGGATCGACTTACAAGAACGAAACAGGTTAGATCATGTCCCAACTAAAATACCTTGAAAAGTTAGTGGAGAGGTTTAAAAAGCATGGCCTCATTAAGGAAATACCCTGTCCGAGTGGACTATCAGGGTGGGGGATCGAGCAATAACCCTAAGGAAGACGCCTTTTACAGACTACTTTCAGACCGATCCAAGGAGCTAAAAGGAGCAATTAAGACTAAGTACGAGTCTGGCATTAGAAGCAAGAATTGGGCTGCTATAACACCAGACCAGATTTGTCTGACGCTGCAAATACACTTATCACATTCTGATCACATGAGCATATTGTCTATAACAATTCGTCTAGCAAGGGCATCTTCCCATACCACTATTTTGCAAAGTATACAAGAAATACGCACCAAATACGGAAAAGAGCTGCTTCGAGAGACGAGCGTCTGAATTTTCTAACAAAAGTATTCATGGGTCTCCTGTGATCTCCTAAGTCGGCCGCAGTCAGTGGACCACAAAGTGCTGCCTGGCACCAAGAACGGCGACTCCAGTATACTTTTCATACTCGGCTTGGGCGTCCTGGTCGACCACAAGTCCTGTTTCCCTTTCGTGATTCTGTGCAGAGTTGAATTCGAGGAATTCTGTTTCCATACCACGACCCGGTCCCATAGTAGCTCATTTACCAGTACCCCCACCAACAAAAAGTCGAAAACCACGTGAGTGAATGGCGAAACGCTGAAATGAAAGTGAAAAAAGAAGTGAGCTCAAACCAATAAGTCGATTCAAATCTAAAAAGGCAACAGGTTCTGGGGGTGTAACAGTATCACAACAAGTTCGACTACTAGGACTATCACCATGACAATGGCCCATATCAAGCTCACCACAATGACGAGATTTGTTAGTAGCAGACATACCAACATCCCACAAGCAGAAGTTCGATGTATCTCTAAGATACATTTGTTTTTCAAGTTTCATTTTGAAATAGGGGCGCTATTTTCGGGGCGTCTTTCACGCCCACTCTTTGATAGCCAAAACCAATAGTATAGCCTATAACATATCGTCAATCTACCCCAGGAGCCTCAAAATTAATGATACGCTCCCTCGGTCATCAGATTCTACCCTGCTTTGAAATTCTACCTTAGAGTAGACTCTGCTCACGCTTACCTGAAATTACATACGTATGTCATCGTCATAGGAAATAATCTGACCAAGGTTTGGGGAGCGCTCTGGCCAGGAGGGGTGAGCTCGACCCCATTTCGTACCCTCCTGAGTCTTTTCAAGCAGATAAACAACTTTCACTAATTGGTTGATCTGTGTGAGATGAAAGAAGGATATATCAAATGGTGCTGGCATTTGACTGAGGTTCATGGTTGACAAGAACCGATATATTTCCATTAGAACTGAGAGCTCTTGCAGAATTCATAAGATAAACAAATAGCATGGGAGTTCAATTGCAGGCCACAAGGTTAGCATTGCATCGAATGCTTCTTGTCGGTATCATGAATCGGGACATAATATCCGAGATGAATATGGTGAAGTACCGTGAGACCCTCGCAAAGTACCCATTTCTGGTGGTGTATCTTTTTCAAAAGCCTTTCTACCACTTCTGACTATCAACTCCGGGGTAAATTCAGAGTCCACTTGGCCGAATAACTGGAAGAAACTCCTGTTTCTCTTGCTTAATAAGCGAAACAGAGTGTACAAAAAAATACTCTCAGGAATTATCCTTTGCTGAGAAAATTTTAGGTGGAATACTCAAAATACTAGTACTAGCAGACCGCCCTAGTGTAGTTCCTGGTGGTACAGGTAAACCTGGCTATAAGAATACTCTTTATATAAGTATCTCGGGAAATTTAAAATATTCTGGGCGATTTTCGAGTTTAAAGAGATTTTGGGACATTTCTACATAATTAAAGGCCAAAACCTGGACTCTTTGGAATGTTGTATTTTTTTCTCGGAATATTCTTGTAAGAATTTATACCCAAAACATCAGATGAGAGGAAAAGTCCACTTAGTACTGGACAATTTTTGTGGGCACAACCAGCTGTGGATATATTAAAAGCGACACAAGGACTCCCGTACACGGTGGTGTATTTTTCCCCCTAACTCGACTTCAAAATTGCAGCCTTTGGACCAAGGTAAAAGTGATTTCAAGGCTCACTAGCAAGAGTTATAGTTGGAGTAGCCACTCATGGCAGAACCTCAAATTGGACACGTTCATCAACTGCTTTCGCAAAGCAGACATAATTGGTAAATATGTTGAAGATTTTTGTCCACCTGGAAAAACAATGTCGATCAGCGAGATTGCAGATCTCGTCGTTGACGACGACTCTCAGTTTTCAGATTACTCGCTGCAAGAAACACTTACGTCAAATAGTCATTTGGACGAAAATGAACTGAGGCAAACAGCCTCTGAAGCTGCCATTTCGAAAAAAGCGTTACGAAAGAACCAACGAGATAATTGCTCGGCTTCATGACACAAACATCATTCGTGTCCCGATGTCTGCAGAGGAGTTAGTGAATCTCCCCGAAGAAAGCGTTATGGGCCGGACTTTTGATATTTTCACGATTCATTGAAGGATAAGAAGGTGGAAAAAGAGGCAGAGAATGCTCGTGATAGCGAGGAATTCTTCCAATTGCAGCCAAATGAGCGTGCCTGCTTTCGTGAGTTGGTAGGTATAGATCTCGTTTTTCAATCTACGAAAGGGATTCCGAAGATCTTGGACGCATCAAGGCCCTACATAACTAGCAAATCGAAGCTTCTAGGGAACAAAAAAGAGCTCTTCCCAAGCATCTAAAGCTTTTTTTCGAATGCAAGAGATAAGCGAGAAGCCATGATTCGGTTGTCTCACGGGAATGGCCGCCCTCTTGAACAGTGTTGTTAAAGAAAGAGTATTACTAATTATTACAAGTTTTTTGGTATTTGAAATAAAAAAGTAATACAATATTACAAAAATTACAAATAACTACAATAACTATAAATATATGAAGTTATTTCACCGTTTAGTACGACTATGCCTTTTTTCGCCCCAAAGCACCTAATCAGCTCTAATCTATTCACGCAATTTCGAGCTTAAACCATTCTCGATATTATTTTAAAAATCAATTATGTTTCTATACAATATATGGTTTTGCTGAGATGAGGCTCGAAGCAGCCGAACCACAGCACCCCTCAAAGTGATGTTTCTTTAAAGAAAAAAATGCTACTTAAAACTTACCCTCTGTAGATCTCTTCATCCTCCCTTGATTCAGAGAAGCTTCCCAGATCGTTATCTAATTTTGGAACTTTCTTGAGCTTGGAATCACTATATTCCAGCTCGCTCCACAGGAGACTATTTGTCGAGTTTAGAGTCTCTGCATCGCTCAACTCTGCATCATGTCTAGAGTACCATGTCTCTGGATCGCTGAAATCTGCTCCGCCAATATCTGGTAAATTAGATGTAGCATCCAAAGACTCTTCTTCGCTCATGCATCCTAGTTTTGCGTACGGCTGGTACCATCATCTGGAATCTGCAAATCACCGCTCTGAGCAGACGTCGTCTCGCTTGTAGTCAATGAGCGTTGCTCGTTTTGTCTCTCAAGGCGCTGTCTTTTCCTCCCATCAACCCGGTCTGGTATGTTGACGATATCAGCAAACTTCGCTTCGTCCATACAACACGTAGATTGCTCGAAGGTGGAGTTCAGAGGTTCTAAAGATCCTGATCCAGATCATCGGTAGTTTCTGAATGTGGTGGGGAGTCAGACTAAAACTTGTCTCGTCTGAAATAATGCCTCTTGCCTTTTTTTTTAAGAACCAATTGTGTTATAGGGGGCTCACACCTGAAGCTACAAAATCTATACTGCTATAGAAAAACCTATAATACATCTTGGAAAAGGCACTGAGTAGTGAAAGAGCCCGACTTTTCCAAGCCTTACTCTCTCCTCCTTACTCTCCCCGCTTCTGCAAGTTGTGTCAGTCCGTTCTGACCCGAGTATGCTCCAAGAACTTCTTCAACTTGCGTCTCAGAAGTGGTTGAAGCACAATGCCCGATTCCGCATCCTTTCTTCTCGAACAATAAACTCGGCGAACAGTCTCCACGTACCAATTGAGGTTCTTTAAGTAATCATGATTCATTGGTGCCAACATCGAAAATTTCATGGGCAATGTCATGCCTAACTGATTCCACCAGGATCTCGTGCAGCTGCATTCGCTGTAAAGATGCTTGAGCATACCTGTCAGATCTACCCTTTCAAGGCATAAACGACATTTGAAGCCTGTAACTGGGGTCTTTGTGTCATGAGTCGGAGCATGAGATCCGAAACTAAAGGATGGAGAGCTTTCAAATCTTTGTGCTGTATCCATTCGTATTGTGGAGTTGCCTCCAAAATTTTTCCCATCGTCGTTTGGGACGAGCCGGTGGGCAAATTTTCAAAAACCTTCCCGGTTGTATTGGTGGAAGTTTCACTTGTTGCTTGCGACTGACAGAGCTGACACTGTGCTGATTGGAATCCTTGACCTTTACTGTGAGAGCTGGTAACCTTCTTGGCTCGTATCTGGAACCACGTAAGATGATTCCAATACGGGCTCCCGCGAAAGCGTTGAACTGGTATACTCACGTGTGCGTGGAACAATAAATTTCCACGCTTCAAGGTAACATATTTCTGTTCTCGTAAACGTCCACTTGAGATGTGTGAAGAATTTACCTGTGCTTTCCAAAAGAAAATCAGCACAGTTCAATCCTCTCGCACTCAGGAGTGGAATGGCTTTATTCTTACTCATGATCTTGGCCATATGGTGAGTTAATTTCAACCGAAGATACTTTGTGTACCAATGCATGTCTCCTTTCAAAATCGAGCGGAGAACGGCTGCTCTGTGACCTTGAAGTTGTACTTGCATTTGCAAAAGGCCATAACCTCCGCTCTTTGGCCTAGCATACAGTTTGGGCGCAGCGATACCCTTATAAACCTTCTTTATACCCTCATCCATCTTCTTCAACTGCAGAGGCTTCATACATTGCACCAAGTCTTTATAGACCGTTCGAGAGGCCACAAACATATTGGTGCCTATAGCTCGATTAATCAAGTCAAGATTCATGTAACCTTGCTTCATGGTGACAAAAGGCAACAGTCCTATAAGCTGTTTCCAGTCAACTCCATTCAACTTCAAGCCCAAGTACTTCAAGTCTTCCGAATACAACAACATCTGAGGATACGGGAGTATCATCTGATGGTATTGTAAATAAGAAGAATGCACGCCCATGAGTTTTGTCTTAGTCTCACTGACCTTGCTATTGCTAAAACGCTCAAACTTTGCGAGAGCTTTTGCAACTATCTCATAATCTTTGTCCCCGCCAGATAATTGTTGACGTTGTCGGCAAAAGCATGGTATTTCATCTTCTCCACCACCACGCCATTGTATATAATGGGAATACCCTCTAGTTCCCCAAGATGAACTAAAAGCGGTTCCAATGCCAAGTTGAAAAGAAGAGGGGACAAGGGCTTCCCTTGTCTCGTTCCACAACGAAGAGGGAACCTCGCTCCTTTCCAGTTATTAAGCAAGATTTGAGCATCTTGTTCAGTGAGAATCAGCATAATCAAATTGATGATTCTCACACCGAAGCACATCCTAGTCAACACCAATCTCATGTACTGATATGATATACGGTCAAAAGCCTTAGTAAGATCTAGCATGAGCACAGCAGTTCCTTGCGATAAGGTAGACTGTTGGTCCTTCAACAACTCAAGCATAGTGAAACACTCCATCGAATTCTGATTGATTTTCCTGTTTCTGATGAATCCGCGTTGGTAGGGGCCAACCACCGAGTTCAATACCTTTTGCGTACGTGAACACACCGCTTTAGAGATGACTTTCAAGCATGTGTTCGATAAGGATATGGGACGAACCACCTAAATCCTGGGAGTTGGCTACATTGTGCTTTGGAATGAGAGTGATCAACACCCTCTTAAAGCAGTCTGAAAGCCTACCCGTCTCCATAATCGTGTTCCCTTCCTGTGCTAAGATATCCCCAATCTCTCCCCAATAGTATTGGAGTACCGAATACTGTATTCCCTCCGGCCCAGGAGAGGTAGCTCTACATAATAGCCAATATCTGATTGTCTGCGGTTGAAGTCTGTTTCGCATGTCCGTAACTATGCTCTTCACTCTAGGGAAAAGCGATTCCGAGGGAGAGGACATCGCCATCGTGGACAAAACATTGTCCATTCGGAAGACAGAAGGAAACGAGCCCTCGTTGCGTTTTAGTACTCCCGACTCTGGTCCTTGACTTTGGCATTCTCTTTCTCAAGTTCCTTCGAAGTTCCTTCGAAGTTCGCTCTCACCGTCACGGTCATCGTCATCACCGAGCTGACTCGCGTCATAGAAAAAATCCAAACACGCACTTTCTGTACTCTTTAGCTCAACTTTCTTTTCCTCCCTTTCGCACCCACCCCAGAGATGGAGTTTATCGGTCATTTCCCGTTCCGTTCAGCATCCCCAAGCCTTCAAACTTTCATTAAAAAATAGATTACTTGTAGGTATTGTAATTATTTATAGTTGTTTGTAATTTTGCCTTTATATCAAAATACCTTTAATGATATTACTATTTGTAATACTACCATATTAGAAATGACTATCACAAATTATCACTAAATTTCAACTAATGTGAGGCGAAATTTTGTAAACAACATCACTGCTTTTGGGTGTTGCAAAAGAGATCTGGTTGATATCCCTATACACGTGACCGTACACCCGTACCTCCAGCTGTCAGGGCGCACCCCTACTTATCCAGATCTCAAACGCTTATCTTGCCTCCTATTCCCTACTAGTTAAGCATTTTCTGGTACCTAAGAACAGCGTCTTTTCGTTTCGATAAATCACTCGTAATAACAAAATAATCCGATATTCTTATCGGAAGTCTGAAAATAAACTGATTTTACTCATTTCCAGCGCTTGCGTACCCAGATTAGCCGCCCCTAATCGCACCAGACTGATCACATTCCGACCCCTAACGGCCGCAGATCATTTCAAAAACACCAGAAGTCAATTTCACCCTTTCCCGATATGTCCGAAAGCAAATTTGCGTCATTCAAATTGGTCTTGCTCGGCGAGTCCGCCGTGGGAAAGTCGTCCATAGTGCACAGGTTCGTCAAAAATACCTTTGACGATTTGCGCGAGTCCACGATCGGCGCTGCGTTTCTCACCCAGTCGATCGTATTGCCCGAACTCGAGACTACCGTCAAATTCGAAATCTGGGATACCGCGGGCCAGGAGCGGTACAAGAGCTTGGCACCAATGTACTACCGCAACGCCAACGCTGCCTTGTGTGTGTATGACATTACGTCACGTGCGTCGTTTTCGAAAGCGCAGGACTGGATCAAGGAGTTGCGGAAACAGGCGCCCGAGGGCATCGTGGTGGCACTCGTTGGAAACAAGGCCGATCTAGAGGAGGAGAGGCAGGTGGAGGAAGCAGAGGTGCAGGATTATATTAGTAGGCTTGACGCCGAGGCTCGTGAGGGTACGGGGTCGGCGCCGGGGTCGGCGCAAGCGGGTAATGTACTCGTGCACGCAGAGTGTTCTGCAAAATCGGGAGACGGGGTGCTAGAGGTGTTCTACTCAATCGCTCGGGCATTGCCGGTCGAGGACGTGGGGAATAAGCGGGGTGTCCCGGGGAGAAAAGTGGAGTTGAACAGAGCACAAGTGCAGCCCCTGCAAAGCTGCTGCTAGGGTTTGGGGAATGCGATATTGGTGATATACTATGCAAGGGTGCTATTGGGGATTCTTGCTGAACAACCGATACTGTGATGTGTTTCAGCAATCAGTGACAATGTATCAGGGGCAAGGTCAGTGGAGTAAATCTATTCACGACAAGCAGTCTCAGCTCTGGAGGACGTGTATTGCTCGACTACGACTGTGTCTTTTACCTTTTCATCATTGACACGAGTCCAGTCTGGAACGTTCTACACTTTGAGGGCTCTTGCTCTCGGTGAAACCTACTACTGGTCACCGAGTCTCAATGACTCAAATATGCTGTATTCGTACAAGATATACTTGGAGATTGAAAAAACTGAATGGTACAATACAGGCATCACGGATCATCAGCATGGTTCGTTATACAAGGGCTTTTCTACTTCTTGGGAAACAAAGGCTCGCCCACGTTCTTGCCTCTCAACTTGACACCCAAAGCGCGCTCCATCTTGCCCAAAATCTGTTGGTTGGGAACGGCTCTGCCAGCCTCATAGTCGTTGATAACCTGAGGCTTCTCATTGCATTTCGTGGCCAAATCTTTCTGTGTGAGCTTCTTCTCCTGTCTGGCCTGCAGAATCACTTTTCCGACAGAGACATCCAACTTCTTGACCGCCACCACGTCGTCGGTATTATCCAATTTCGTCAACCGTTGGCCCTCTGGGTTACTCTTTGTGTTGGCGGAGCCATACTTCTTTTCCGTGCCCAAAACACCACCCGTTCTTCTGGCAGCATTCAATTCCGCCTGTGTGCGTGCAACCTTCTCTCTTGGTCCGCCACCGCCCACGCGGGCTCTCTGGCCAATGATAGTCACGTCGTCCCAGTCAGACATTTTTGCGTTTGATTAGTTGAATGAGGTTTGCGAAATTTGAATTTATGTGCAAAAGATTGATGTTCTGGCGACCTTGCTAATTGATTTAGCTAGGGTAATGTGGGTTGGATCAGTGGCTAACGAGGAGTTCGTGGAGGAATCGTGTCTGATATATGGCGCGGGTGGACAAAGCGGGCACGTGACTGTAGATGGAAATGGAAGCTTTTCGTGCGAGCGATCACCCGTGCGAGGTTGTATGCCAGAACCGAAGAACCCAGTGGCGACAGTCTTTGAGGGATGTTTCTCTCAATTGAGGGAAATGGACTAAGATTTTTCGAAGGGGAAAGTCAATGAAAGATCCTTCGAGGAACTCGGAAAGAAAAGGAATACACCGGCTATTTCTTTGTTGGTTTAGTTCGTGGATGTTGTTGCTGACTTACCGTTCGCTTGCTTGCTCGGAAAGATTTTTCGCAGCTGAGGTTGCGAAATTTGCAATTTGCAATTTGCAATTTACAACTCGGCGGTTAGACACGTTCGAGAAAGCTGCTGCTTTTGATCTAAAGATTACCCACCTCCTTCATCTTATGAATCCAACACGTGCTCCCAAATACTTCGAGAAGACATCTCCCTATGTGCGCAAAGCGCCCTGAAATTCACCGAGTATAGTCGCTTCAGAATCAGCGACTCGGGTATAACACCGTTGATATATGATTCACGAAAGCTGCAGTTGGACAGCTGACTTTAATTTCAGCTACCAATGAAGACAGCATATAAAGAAATCGTCAATCAAGTACAAGGTTTCAAATCAAGTTTTTGAAATTTCGTAGTATGGCAGGGCCTGTCTATACTAGGACTGAGAAAAATAGCAGAAGTTCCAGGTTTACGTCTTTGGCCATATGTGAACCAGGAATCAAAACAAAAACAAAATATAACAGAAAGCTTGAGAACTGCCTAGTCTAAAATTTCCCAATCATGTGTGCCCTTGTTATCATTCTGGGCCCCTTTCCGGACGTTCTTTCCCTATTCAGCGGAGATAACCCATATCCAGCAGGTGAGACCCCAGAAAGCGCAATGTCGCACCTCGGGTCCTGCTCCCATTTTGGGTGCCTGCCCCCAACATTCGCGGTTTAGCCTGATTCCTTATCACGATCGTCTTCCTTCTTGGTATCATAAAGGCACTTGTCGACAATTTTACTTCTCAATTGAACCCTCGCCAAATCAGCTTCTCTCGATATGTCTACTGTCACAATCAAATCGCGTTCGGCGTCAATCAAGGGCTTCTCTGAAGAATTGACGTCGTTTTCGGTGGGCAGACTCCATGAAAAGGTAGCATCGAGAAGTAAATTGCCGCCAGCCCAGATCAAACTTTCGGTTTTGGGCTCGGACGGGAAACACAGACCCGTGGAAACCGACGGAACACTCAATGAGTACTTTGATGCGCAGGACTTGCTGGGCGAAGTGGTGCTTTATGCCAAAGACTTGGGGCTCCAGATCGCATGGAAAACCGTGTTTATCTTGGAGTACTTGGGCCCGATCTTGATCCATTTTTTGGTGTAC